>CM053621.1:970691-1019794 GCA_028646535.1 Procyon lotor | reverse complement strand
GCCCAAGGCAGCACTGACCCTGGATGACAGTCAGCACAGTGTGGGGCCGGTCCAGGGAGATGGCCAAGCCCAGTGCCCGCAGGTACCGCTTCTCATGGAGCAGGTTGTCCAGTTCTTGCTGCCTGGTAGGGGAAGGAGGGAGGACAGGGTCACTGGGGGACCTGGCTGGCACTGCAGGCAGAGCCCTCAGGGGGCTGGCCAGGAGTCTGCAGCCCGGCCCCAACCATCCGCTGGTGCTGAGTTATGCTGTACTCCCAGCCTCAGTTTCCCCACGCCACAAAGCAGAGGTGACACCCATATGCCCCACCCCAAGGGTGTGACGATGGGATGGTAGACGGGCAGGTGTCACTCAAGGGGACCGGGCAGGGACCCCCAGACTTACTTGACCACCTCCTCCTCCCGCTTGGCTTGCTCTTCGGCCTGCTCCACCTCGGTCACATCCTGGAGTCAGAGCGAGGTCAGATGGGTACCCTGATGCCGCCCTGCCCAGTCCCCATGCCCCCCAAAGCTCCACACCTTCCAGAGGATGACACGGGAGTCACTAGCACCGGTGAGGGCGCGATCGTCCTGTCGGCTACAGTGCAGCCCCCAGACCTTGTCCTCGTGGGCGTCCAGAGTCTTCACACACTCGTTGTTTTTGATGGTCCAGAGCTTCACGAGACCATCAGAGCCGCTGGGTTTGGGATTGTGGGAGTTCAGTGCTGGGCCCCATCCTGCGGCTCATCCCAGGCCCTATCCTCAGCCCGCTCACCTGGACAGCAGCTGGGTACCACGGCTCACAAAGGCCACCTTCAGCACCGAAGCATCGTGCCCCTCGAATGTCTGCAGGATGGGGAGGGGAGAACGTGAGACGACACCGGGCAGCGGGCTGGGCTGGGCCGGGGGCAGCGGGCAGCTTACCTTGAGGCAGCTAAAGTCCTGCAGCGCCCAGAGCTTGACGGTACCGTCGGCTGAGGCTGTGGCCAGCACCTGGTCCATGGGTGAGAACTGGACACACCAGAGGCCGCGTCGGTGGCCTGAGAAGATGCCCAGCAGCTGGCACTGTGGCAAAGCCCAGAGCTTGGCTGTGCGGTCCTGTGAGCCTGTGGCCAGCAGCTTGTCGTTGGGGGCGACAGCCACGCTGTTGATGTCCTGGTGATGGGAGCAGGTGGCAGCTCAGACCCCTATCCCAGCAAGGGCCTGGCCCGGCCCTGCCCCTGTCCCAGTGTGCCGTCACCTTGTCATGGCAGCGCTGCGTGGCCTGGGCCTGGAGGACAACAGGACCACCGTCTGGGGCCGCGCCCTTGGACAGCAGGGCTTCAGGGACAGGCCACACCTTCACAGTGCAGTCCTGGCTGCCCGTCACCAGGAAGGTCTCCTTCAGCCTGAGGCCCGATGTGGGGGAGGGGAGACACCTGTTGAGCCCTGGCAGCCAGCGGATCACAACCTGGGCCTGCAGGACCAGGGTCCCGACCACAGGGACTGTTCTGGATGCAGAGAGCCTGTGTCACCCCCACGCCCCTCTGGGACCACTTGTCTACTAGAGGCCCCACCACCTGCCCTTGGTCCACCATACCTTGAGACTTGGTCTCACGACCCCAATACCCACCCCCTGCAAAGAATGTCTTTTCTACCTGAGTCTTGTTCAGTGTTATTCTTTCCGTCCTGAAGCCTCCCCCAACTTTTTTTTTCTTTAAGATTTTATTGATTTGAGATAGAGTGAGAGAAAGCATGAGCAATGGGGAGCGAGAAGGAGAAACAGACTCTCCGCTGAGCAAGGAGCCTAACACGGGGCTTGATCCCAGGACCCTGGAATCGCACCTGAGCCAAAGGGAGATGTTTAACCAACTGAGCCACCCAGGCACCCCAAGCCTCTCAACTTTTATTCACCCAGCCTCAAGACCACTGCTGAGGAGCCCCCACCTCCAAGAGCAGCTGGGACTCCCCAGCATCCCGTTACATATCCCTATCCTGGAGCCTCCCCTTCCACGCCTCCCTGAGCTGGAACCCCATTAGCAGGGTCTGGGCCTCTGCAACACCACAGACCCCAGCCCTGACCTCCCCTACCTGGAACAGCAGATGGTGCCCACGCTGTGGGTGTGCCCGGAGCCCTGAGCCACACAGGCCACCTTGCCCGCCTTGTTCATCCTCCAGATACAGATACTCTGATCCTGGGAATCAAAGGGGTGAGGACCGACGCTGGGCTGGGCTTCCCCCACGGGGACCCATACCTCCACACCTCTCCAGACGCCTCACCTTGGCACAACTGGCAAAGAGCCACCCCTTCCGGAACACGTCCAGGGCCAGGACAATGTCTGGGAAAAAGTAGAAAGAAAATGCGCGTCAGTTACAGTAAAGGAGGGCACTCCAGCCCAGGAGAGAATACCGGGGCATGAGCTCAGCTCCCTGACCTGTGTGGCCGTGGAGAATCTGGCAGGCCATCGTCTGCAGCTCGAACACCTTCAGGCTGGGGCTGTTGGAGGCCACGACAATGTGGGAGTCCTCGGGCCCAAGAAACCGGACATCCAGCACCTCCTCACTGTAGCCGGCGAACTGTGGAGGCGGGGACGGAAGGACGTGAGCCAGAGCCCGCGTGAGTGGCGGGCTGGCATCCCCAGGCTTCGGGCTGAGCAGGGGCAGCACTCACCTGCTTCTGTAGCTGCAGGGAGCGCGCCTCGTAGAGCAGCAGGTTGTGGTCGGCAGTGACGGCGAGGAGCAGGCCAGCGGCGCGGGCCAGAGTGCAGCAGGTCAGCTCCTGCCGGGGGCCTGGCGGCTTCCGCTGTGTGTACACGCACTGCCCAGAGGCCGCCTCCCACACACGCAGCAGGCCTGTGCGAGGACACGGGCTGCTGGCACTCGAGTCCACGGACCACCCCCAGCCCCTGCTGCCCACCCTGGCCTGGGCACACACACCTTGGTCTCCGGCTGTCAGGAAGTGCAGGCCCTTGGACTTCACGCCCAGCTCTGGAGCTGGCTCCTCTGGTAGCAGCACCGCTGCCTCCACGCTCTGAGGATAAGCCTGGTTAGAGGCAGTCTCCCCGCCCCCCGCCCCCCGACTGGCCGGGCCCCCTAGCATCCCCACCTCGAACACTGGCACAGTCCTCGTGGCCTGGTGGCTCTGCAGGTCCCAGACGATGCAGATCTTGTCACGGCCTGAGCTGGGGGTGGCAGGGAGGAACAGCACCTCAGTCCCCAGTCTTAGCTGTGACCCTCCCCTTGCTGCCTCGGCCTGGGTGGCTGGCCGCTGACCTAAGCATGGTGTGGCCGTCAGCGCTAAAGGTCAGGGACGTGACGGCACTGTAGTGGGCGGTCATCACGGCCAGGCACGACTGGTCCTGCAGCGACCACGCACGGATGCTGGCGTCTGCGGCCGAGGAGAAGAGCAGCAGGCGCGTGGGGTCCGGGTGGAAGGCTACCAAGCTGCAGGTGGGGGGTAGGGTTGGGGAGCAGGTGAGTCGCGCGGCCCTGGGGGTAAGGGCCCGCGCACCCTCTGCTGCCCTCTACTCACTGTACGACTCCCGGCGAGCCCCGAAAGTGGTGTGTCCCATAGTGCCGCACGACGTCCCAGACACGCAC
This sequence comes from Procyon lotor, assembly GCA_028646535.1. Classification (NCBI taxonomy): domain Eukaryota; kingdom Metazoa; phylum Chordata; class Mammalia; order Carnivora; family Procyonidae; genus Procyon; species Procyon lotor. The sequence goes on along the minus strand of CM053621.1, from coordinate 1,016,239 downwards.
TGCCCCATCGCAGCCGCCTGTGGGAATGTGTCTGAAGTGAAGGGGCCGGTGTGCCTCAAGACCCCTGACTGTGTGCCCTCCACGGGCCCAGCCACCCCACCAGGGCCCTACCTGTGGCTAGCAGTGTGGAAGTGGGGTCAAAGGCCATGGTGGCCACAGGGGCTGTGTGTATGGCCTTCCACAGGCGGGTGAGGCTGCCCTCTCGCCAGGCCCACTGAGCCAGAAGCAGGGCCCGGCTGGCTGTGACCAGCACCTAGAGAACAACGCAGCTCAGCTGGGAGGGGAGAGGCATGGCAGCACGTCCTCAGCAGCTCAAAGTTTGGCCGAGAGGTACTGAAGCCAGCCTCCTACCCCGGGCCCGTATACCTCATTGTCAGGGCTGAGGTCAAAGGCAGTGATGTCCTCCTGGTCCTCCTAGAGGCAAGGATCAGCACACAGAGCGCCATGAGAACAGGCTGCCCTCCGTGCTAGCCCCCTGCCTGGCTCTCCCCACCCTCACCTGCTCCAGGCTCCGCAGCACAGCCCCCGAGGCCACGTCCAAGACGTTGACTCTGGTACCGCAAATGCAGAAGAGATGCTGCCCAGTCTGGTCCAGCTGGTGACAGAAGGGTCTCAGCCAAGATAACCAACTCTCTGCAGCCCCCGCCCGCCCCACCACTCTGCCCCTCCTGGGGCCAGTACCTGCACCTTCCCGCCCTTGTAGAATGGCTCAATCTTGCGCTCGACCGCATAGCTAGAGAGAGAACAGAGGGAGAGAGTGAGTCACCCACCCTTTGGTCCCCAGTGCCCAGATCTAGGCTGGGTGCTGTCCTAGAGCTCAACCCAAAAGGCCCCCGCCCTTGAGGAGTTCCCAGGCAGAGGCTGGGATGCAGGGGGTTGGAGATGGCCCTTGTCTCGTAGCGGCACTGTGCGGTGGGTGTCACAGAGGACGCGAGACCCAGAGCTGGGCAGTGATTCACACCAGGTTCTCGGGCAGTACAGGCAGTGCAACGACATGCGTTTTCCCATAGTACCCCGAGCAGAGTAGGCCAGACCTTGGGGGTCCCCTGCTGGCGATGGGAGGCCAGCTCAGGGTACCAGCCCAAAGCAACCCCCCCCACTCAGCAGCACCCCCCCCCCCACAAACCTAGCTCCTCTCTCCTCCTCCCCAAGTAGCCCTCATTTCCGCAGCCTCATGCTGCCTCGTCCCTTCCCTCTTGGCTGCTGGTCCAGGCCACCACACTCCCTTCTGGAAAGCTGCTCCAGCTTCATCGCCAGGCCCCCTATCCACCGCCTCAAACCCTGCTGCCTGAAAGGCCTTTCCAAACATAAGTGTTTAGATCACTACCCTGCCTTAAAACTCTCCCCTCTCCTTATGTGATTCTAAGACCCTCACTTGGAGGAGCCTCAGCTACCCTTTTGTGTCACACAGGCTGTTCCTGTTCACAGGAACAGGCTTGGGTCTCTCTCCCCTGGCTTCACTGGTGTCTGGCTAACTCCACTGGGGAGGCTTGGCTACCCACATGAAATGGAGCCCCCAACCCTGGAGCCTAGGTGACTATGCCACAGAGGAGCTTTTAACCCCAGGCCTTCCCTTCGGTAGTGCTCATCATTCCCACTGACGGAAATGAGCTGCTTAGTATGCTTACTCCATCAGACCGAGTTCAACGTGGAGAGGAGTCCATCCCGGCCCGGCCCTGAGCACTAGGATGGTCGCCAGAGTCCTTGGGTTACCGAATTAGCCCAGGATTCAGGGCTTCCAGGGCCACAGCGGACCGCCCATCTCCTGGGCTCTTTTCCTGCTGCATGTTGAAGAGCGGCAGGAGATGAAAGCCCCCGGGCCGCCCGGTCCCGCCGCGGTCCAGGACCAGCCTCGACTTGTGCTCAGCCCGCCCTTTCCTCCTTTGGAATTTTTCACTCACAACCCCCAAATCGGCTCCTAATTTAATAACGGACGCTGGCTCTCCCACTTTGTAATCACGCAGCCAATCCGACTCCCGCGGGCCAGTTCGGACACCGCTCTCGGGCTCTCCGCAGACCCGAATGGGCGCCCGGTCCAGGGCAGGCACATCTGCCACTCAGGCTCTGAACCCCGCTTCCTCCCTGGGCGGCACCCACAGCCGCAGCGCCCCGGCTCACTTGGCCTTGAAGCGGCCCACTCCCGCCACGGGCTCCGCCATGTCGCCGCCGCCGCCGCCGCGTGGGGAAAACACGGGCGCCACTCCTCACTGCCGTCGCGCCGCAGATGGCGTCACCGCCCACGACTACTGTGACGTCACCAGCGGCGCGCTCGGCGCCATCTTTGCTGTGGGCAGCGCCTGTTCTGTCAAGAAACAGAAGCTGGTAGAGGCGTTTCTGGCCTGGAGGAACCGGCGTAGAGCCGCTTGGGGGCTTGGGGGCGGCGCTTCGGAGGCGGTTGCCCGCAGGGCCCGGGGTTTGCCCGCTGTTGGCTTTTCTTAGTGAAAATTTTAAAAAGGAGTCGCTAGAAATGTTTACTAAAGTCATCCCGAAGCTCTTGCCCCTCGGCGTCCTGGGATTTGGGTACAAGCGCGGTCAGGTGCTCATGGTCTGGTGTGATAGATACGGCGGGCAAATGAATAATAAATCGGGTATCTTCAGAGTCTCTCAAATATTTATTGATCACATTCTACGTGCAAAAAGCGCTGTTCTAGACATTCGGGAGGCACCGGAGAAGCAGGCGCTAGAGGAGAGAGGGCTGGCGGAGGACCGGCGAGGAATAATCGGGGGCGTTCGGCGGTTAGTGCGCTGCAAAGAACAGGTCAGGGCAATGGATGGGGCGGAGGGCAGGTGCACTTAAATGGGGTGGTGGGGCAGGTAAGGTGTCGCCCGAGTAAAGCGGGACCCCTGTGGCTGCTTGGGGGGACAGTGCTTGTGGCCACAGGGGGTACAGAGACCATAGGGCAGGAGGTCAGAGATAGTGGGGTTTCCCTGTGAGTCACTGTGAGGCGTGGGCTTCTCCCAGGAGTCGAGGGGTTTGAGCGGCTGGTGTGACTGGCTGGGAAGTTGGTTAACAGACTGGTAGAAGTAACAGGAAGGAGACCAGGCTCAGGGAAAACCTCTGCGAGGAAGAGGCATCTGAAGGAAAAGAAACCAGGCAAACGGAGAGCAAGAAGAGCCTTCGGGGCTTGAGCAGCCCAGGGAGAAAGGCCAGTGTCCCCGCGCGGTGAGGGCGGTAGTGCCTGGAAGGGGAGCAGGTGGCCAATGGGATAAAGCTGTGAGGCCGGCAAGCATAGAGGTGGCAGGGCGGGCCAGGCCTGGGCTCTGCGTTTATTTACCCCTCTATTTACAAGGTACCTTGGCCCTGGGTCCCCCACACCTCGGCCCCAATGCTGCTTTCTGGGGTGGCCCCGGCCTCCCCTTGTGGGGCTCCCATGAGCAGCGCATCGTCCTCCTCCAGGAAGTCTCCGAGCTGGGCCAGCTGCCTGCGGATGAGATGGGCGGTACGGTGCACTTTGCGCATGCGCCGCAGCAGGCCCAGCACCAGGGTCCGGCTGCGCTCCTGACGCCGGCTCCAGGCATCGCGCAGCTCGCGGTAGCAGTTGTGGTGAGCGCGCTCCACCGGGCCCAGGGTGGCCCCACAGCCCAGCGGGCAGCGCTGCTGGGCCCCACGTTGGCAATGCTGCCGGTGCTCAGTCAGGGCCCCACGCGGCACCCGTGCCGTGCAGCCCTCATTGGGGCAGGCCATCAGCTCGAAAGGGCATGAGTCCTGGTGCCCCCTTCGGTGGGCCAGGGGGCATGTCACCAAGCAGCCTGCCTCCGCGTTCTTGCACTGAGAGTGGGGGAGAGCACCATATGAGCCAAACCAGGTTGCACGTGGCCACCCAGCCCTGGAGCAGCCTGCTTTACACAGAAACCCCCATCCATGACTTTCCTGACCCGGGAGCCTGCCAAGCTCTCATGGTATCATGTGGAGGAGGAAATAGCTGAGCTAACGTTTGGAGGTGGGAAGGATCTAGACCTCTGAGAGCAGGTGCACAGGGCTGAAGGCTGGAGGAACAGGGGTGTACATGGTGGGGTTCACCTTGCCCCGGCACACATGCCAAGGTCTTTTTTTGAAAGCTCAGTTTGCCAGCAGAGAGGACATTTCATCTTCTAAAAATCATGTATACTCCCCATTTTACAGCTGAGGCCCCAGGGGCTCAAAAAGGTTCGGTAACTTGCTCAGTCACATAGCAAATATGTGGCAGAGATGGGACTCAAACTCGGGCAGGACCGATGACCCTGAGGCTGCAGTCAGTGTTGCTAGAGCAGACGCCCTCGGTTCTGAGGTTGGGATTCTCCTTACCCCCTCCTGGCTCTCTCTGTCCCTCCCCTGGCAGGAGCAAGAAGGATGCCGGGAATGGGTGCTTCAAGCTACCTTGACTTCCAGGCGGCCAATGGTCCTCCGGAGTTTATGTACATGGACCATCTCTTTCCGTTTCACGTCTTTCCTGCAGCACGGACAGGTCTTCTGTCTAGGAGGCAGGAACGGGTGGTGGAGAGTGTTGGGAGTGGGAAGGGACCCAGTGACAGCAACACGTCTTCCCAGGTGGTCTCTCAAGCTGGAAGAGGCCCGAGGACTTCACGGGGAACTCAGCTCTGAGGCTGGGGCCACAGGATTTAAGTGCCCCAGGGTGCGGGGACACACGTACTTTAGTGTCCTACATTTGGGAGCTCTTATGCCCTTTGTGACCTAATGCTTGGCCCACTGTCCTCTCTGTTCTGGGCCACGGGGACGGACACAGCCCTGCCCTTGTCCCCCCAGCCTCTCGGGTGGCCACTAGCACCTGGCTAGCCACCGGAAGATGCATTTCTTGCAGAAGATATGGCTGCATGGCAACCTCACTGGCCTCTTGAGAACCCCATGGCACACGGAGCACAGGAAGTTGCAGTCGGGAGGGCTGGCGAAGAGGTTGAGATCATAGCCGCCACTCTGCAAAGGCCAGGCCAAAATCAGGGCCTGGCTTGACCAGGATCCAGCCACACACCCAGAGGGAAATCCCAGGTTGGGGAGGTGGGACCCCAAGTGGAGGGGTGGGTCAGCACCCACTTTGAGGGGGCAGCTGTGAGGGTCAAGACCCTCCAAGACCACCAGTCCCCAGCTGGAGAAGCTGGCCTTGGCCTGGAGTTAGACCTGGCCAGAGCTCTCGCAAAGGCTGGTTTCCTTGGAGCCTGTAACCCAATGTTCACCCTCAGAGTGAGGAATGGGGTCCAGCTCTGGGCAGGTCTCAAATTAGGAACACATTTAAAGGCCAGAGGCAAAAAGGTCCCAGGCTCACCATGATCTGTATCCGGACGGCAGCTCCACTGACCCCCAGGGCTCAGGAGCCTCCATTTCACAGCAGGAGTGGGCCGACCTCACAGTGGCATTGTCCAGCTCAGGCCAATCACAGCCCTGGCTCAGGGCCCACTGGGGTCCCGTACCATCTGGTCCTTGCTCAGAGTTGAGAGATGGGTGTCTGGACCTGGGGCAGGGCCCTGAAGCCCCTGTCTTGGGAGTGGCTGTCAGCCAATCCCCACGCAGCACTAGGCTGGGAAGCAAACTCCTGAGGGCTGTTTCCCCAAAGCTAAGACTGGCAGGAATGTAGGAACCGTTCCCTTCTCCCTTCTTAAATAGTGCTGCCCAGGCCAGATCTCCAAGAGCCCAGGGACTTTCCACACTGACCCACCATCAGGCCTCTTAGGATCTAAGACTCACGGAACTAGCTGCAGAGTACAGACCAGGAGGGAAGTGAGGACCAGAGTCCCATGCAACCTGTGGTACCAGCACAGCGAGGAGCCTAGTCTGTGGGAAAGCCTTCCAGAACAGATGGGCTCTGACCACGTGGGCAGGCCTCTGAGAAGACACAGGAAAATCAGTCTCGGCCTGGGAAACCAGCATGTTCCCACACTGGAAGCACATGGTAGGGAATGCTCATTCGGTAGTCCTGAGTACGGAGCTCACCAAATCCTACCGCAGACCGTCTCCTTCCTGAGACCAATAGGGGGCCAAGGCAAGCCTTTGAGCTGGGAATCTTAAAAATAAAACCCAGTTATTTCACTGGCAAAAACGTATTTATTTGGGAGTAACCAGAGTTGCAGTTCAGGACGTGCAAGCTATGGCGAAACCTCAAGCAAGCCCCCAACAGACAAAGCAAAGGAACTTTATTTTACTGAGAAAGAAGGTCGAGATCTTTTTTTTTTTTTTTTTTTTAATTTTATTCATTTAACAGAGAGAAACACAGCGAGAGAGGGAACACAAGCAGAGGGAATGGTAGCAGGAGAAGCAGGCTTCCTGCCGAGCAAGGAGCCTGATGCGGGGCTTGATCCCAGGACCCTGGGATCTGACCTGAGCCGAAGGCAGACGCTTAACGACTGAGCCACCCAGGCGCCCCTCGAGATCTTTTTTTGCATCCAAGTCCACTGGAGAAAAGAGTTCAAGGTGATGACGGTTTCTCACCGCCTGAGTTGCAGGAGAAATCCCTACATCCTTCCCTATTGGGGTCTGTAATTGACGTTGAGCGGCAGGGCTCCCCATTCTAGCCTCCCGACTCCACCTTAGGGATGTTTTTTCCCTTCGCTGTCACACTCGCTAGTGAGCTGGTGGCCCAGCCCAACTCCCCTCAAGCTCAAAGCTACTCTGCTACTGTGGAAGCTATGCGGTGTAGGAAACACCAGGGTTTCAAATCTGGCCCTGCCACCCACGGGATGCCACGCAGGAGTCAGCCGCCAGCTCCTGGGCCCAAGTTGGTACCCTTCTGTGGCATCCAACGCGGAACTGCGCTGGCCCGCAGGAGGGGGCGTCCCATAGGGTCTCCCCCCCACTGCACACCTTGCTCCCCGCGCCCACAGATGCACCTGCAGGCGGATGGATGGGGGCCAGGAACACCCACACGTGCGGGACTCAGGCCGACGGCTTTGTTGGCCTTGGCCAATGCCCTCTCCCCGCGGTCCTGGCGGCGTGGGCCTCACGGTCGGGGCGTCGGCGTCCTGCGGGCACAACACGGGGCAGGGATCAGGGGTCGGAGGCCAGAGCGCACGCGGGCCGGGGCCGGCGGGGCGCGTGTCGGGGCCTGGGTTTCACCGGCCCACACGGACGAGTGGGCGATGAGCTGAGGCCCCCGGTGGCTCTCGGCGCCGAATCTCACCCGCGGCCACGGCCAAAGCCGCGGGTGATTTTCAACCAACGCCGACGTCCCGGCTACCACCGGGGCGCCGCGGGCAGGGGGCGCGGGGCGAGCACCTACCTTGCCGCGCGGGGCAGACCGTCGCTGGCGGCGCAGACTCAGGACCGCGAGGCCGCAGACGCGCAGGCGCACGCGGAGGGGCGGGGAGACCCGGGCGCGCGCGGCCACCGTCCTTATAGGCCCGTGGCGAACGCGCGCCTGGGCGGGGCAGCCGAGATCTCGCGACACTTGGCGTGGTATAAGTACTCCTTCCGCGCGACTTCGTTCTTCTTCTCCGAGAGAACACGTGAGTGCTCGTCCTGCCTGCGGTGCGGGCCTCGGGGGCCCGGACCCGGGACGGGGGTGGGGGGGGGATCCGCGGGCATCCGGCGGGGCTCGGTCCGGCGCGGTGGCGCTTCTGGGCGGGAGCCCCGGCCGCCGCAGGTGCCAGGGCCTCGCTGACTGGCCCGTTCTCGTCGTTCTTTTCAGCAAATGGCGGATGACGCCGGTGCTGCGGGAGGGCCCGGAGGGCCCGGGGGCCCCGGGATGGGAGGCCGCGGCGGCTTCCGCGGAGGCTTCGGCAGCGGCATCCGGGGCCGCGGCCGGGGTCGGGGCCGGGGCCGGGGCCGAGGCCGCGGGGCTCGCGGAGGCAAGGCCGAGGACAAGGAGGTAGGTTGGGCCCGCGCGGGAGAGGGCCTGTGGGCGGCGCCGGTCGGGGGACCACAGTCACCGAGGCCTCCTTCTGCTCCAGTGGATCCCCGTCACCAAGCTGGGCCGCCTGGTCAAGGACATGAAGATCAAGTCCCTGGAGGAGATTTATCTCTTCTCCCTGCCCATCAAGGTACCGCGGGGGTCGCGGGATGGGATCCGTGCACCAGGCTGCGTGTTCGCGTTTGAGGGCTCAGTGCTTAGGGCCCCGCGTCTGATTGAGGGTGTCCAGCTCTGAGACGAAGGGGGCACAGTCGGAAAACCGGTTCTGGGAGGTGGTGGAGGTGCTGGGGGAGTGGCCGCAGGCGGCCCCGTTTCATATGGTGAAGCTCTCCTTGCACTGTCCTTACTGCGTAGGAGTCCGAGATCATTGACTTCTTCCTGGGAGCGTCCCTCAAGGACGAGGTTCTGAAGATCATGCCTGTGCAGAAGCAGACGCGTGCTGGCCAGCGGACCAGGTTCAAGGTATCGGTCCCCGTGTGCGTTCTGAGCTGCGTCTGCCAAGGGGCTTGGGGAGACTCTCTCAGCTCTGCATGGTCACACTTGTTATCACACGTGTGGCTTTCGTCATCGGGAGAGAGAGAAAGGATCCCCTCGGGACCTCCGAGTGGCCTCACAGTGGCCACTCTCTCCTCGAGGGGTGCCACAGGTCCCGCTCGGTGGCCACTGATGCCGCGCGGGCCGGTGGACCCCCAGCCATCTCAGGCTCTTCACAGGCATTTGTTGCCATCGGAGATTACAACGGACACGTCGGTCTGGGGGTCAAGTGCTCCAAGGAGGTAGCCACTGCCATCCGTGGGGCCATCATTCTGGCCAAGCTTTCCATCGTCCCTGTGCGGCGAGGCTACTGGGGGAACAAGATCGGCAAGCCCCACACCGTCCCATGCAAGGTAGGCTTGGGGGCAGTGAGCCGCGGGGGCGCAGACGGGGCGCAGACTCCCCGTACACAGGTCATCTCCTGACCCCTCCGCCCTCTGCAGGTGACCGGCCGCTGTGGCTCTGTGCTGGTGCGGCTCATCCCCGCCCCCAGAGGCACTGGCATCGTCTCGGCCCCTGTGCCCAAGAAACTACTGATGATGGCCGGGATCGACGACTGCTACACCTCGGCCAGGGGCTGCACCGCCACGCTGGGGAACTTTGGTAGGTGGCCCTCCCGGGGGCCGGAGCCTCTCTCAGCTCCGCTTAATCATACTGCGTGTGTGCTTGGCGTGTTTTCAGAGAGAGAGAGGAAGGCCCTCCGAATGCACGGCAGACCGGCCGCAAGTGGCCTCTCTGTTCCTAGGAGCGCGACATTCGTGCATCTGGGGTGTTGTGTCACGTGAGTCCGCCAACCTTCTCCTGTTTTCTCTGTTCCAGCCAAGGCTACTTTTGATGCCATCTCCAAGACCTACAGCTATCTCACCCCTGACCTCTGGAAGGAGACGGTGTTCACCAAGTCTCCCTATCAGGTACTGCCTGCCCAGCCTCCTCGTTCGCCTCCACAAGTGCACAGGGGGCTGGGCTGTGGCTACAGCGACAGCCTTGTCTTTCTTGTCTAGGAATTCACAGACCACCTTGTGAAGACCCACACCAGAGTCTCTGTGCAGAGGACCCAGGCTCCAGCTGTGGCTACCACATAGTTTTATACGAGAAAAATAAAGTGAACTGAAGCTTGTTAATCGTGTCTTTTGTTGATTTCTCTTGTGAGCTAGACTGAAAGGGAGGTGGGACCAGTAAAGGTCAACGGGTCCAGGCAGAAACAGGTTTCTTATTACTCTTTATTTAGTGGTATTGTGGTGAGAAGGTGCTCGAGGAGCCCCTTTAGGCGGCGGCAGCCTCTTTAGCCGCCTTTCTCTCCGTCAGCATCCGCTGCTTCTGTTTGGCCAGGCACTTCCTGGCAGAGTAATGGGCCCCCAGGTCGTGATCTGGGAAAGAGGAGGGAGGGGAGTCACAGGCCAGTTAACATCAGGGCACAGACCAGAGCCTTCTCTACAAGGAGCGAGGAAACAGCTACGATTGGGCACAGGGATTCTTATATTGGCCCCTCCCCAACCAACTGGCACAATTTGGGCAGTGGTGTCAGGGTTCAAAGGTCAGGCCAGGGTGGGGGCTTGCTTACAGCGGTCCTGGTAAGCCTTGGCCACCTGGGTGAACTGCTCCATCTCCTTGGCACAGTTCTGCCTGTAGCTGTCACCTTCCCTCTGCTGACAGGCCTTCAGCCGTTCCTGGATAATGTTGACGATTTCTTGATCAACTTTACTGAAAGAAAAAGTGGTTTCTGAGGAATCCTTTCCCTGTATGCGGAGACAGTGGAACGAAAGCAAGACCCTCCCGCCCTGTCGCCCGGCCCCTCCACCCTCAGAATCTGGGCCAACCCCAGGAGGCCTTGGCCGCTGACCGCCACTCCGTGGTGCCCCTGGGGGACGAGAGCCCAACAGGAGCTGGTCACGGAGCAAAGGCTCAGTGTTTCTTAACTAAGGAGGGACAGCCGCGGGCAGGACATACTAGTCTCTTCTCCACTGCATTTCTGCTTCAAACATGCACAAGACGTCCTTCTCCTGGCACTCGGTGATGTCTGGCACGCGGCGGAACTCCCGGTGGTAGTAGTAATACTTGTTCTTTGCCTGCTGCCGCTCTATAAACTCTGTAAAAAAAAAAAAAACAACCCAGAGGTGGCTTGGACAGGCCGCAGTTAGAATGTGCTCTCAGCTCTGTTCTCACAAACCACGGAAGGGGCAGACTGCCCAGCCGTTTCCAGGTTTTACAAACACTGCCAATTAGCCTCTCCACAGGTGAGGGTGCTCGTCCTGGGTTAGGGTTCGGGGTCCTGGGAGCCAGGCACCAGGTGTATGTCCCAGGGGCTGAGCCCAGTAGAGTACCGAGGCCCAGAGAGAATTCAGGATTGGGAACCCGTGCTCTCCAAGCCCACACCCTTCCACAGGTCCTACCTGCTGGCCAACCTCCCCACAGCACAGGGTCTGACCGTGTAGGCAGAGGCCCCAAGCCACTTCGGGGACACTAACCTTCTGGCCTCAACGTCCCCAACCCAGAAATTGACAAGTTGGAACTAGTGAAATCTCATTCTTTAAGACACATGCAGCACTTTCTAAGAAAGAGAGTGGGTCCAGGGCTGTGCGTCTTCCAGATTTGGAGTCTGAGTTGCCGACTCTACCTTAGGAGGAGCGACTGGGGCATCTCGGCACTTGGGTGGCCGGGTTGCTGAACGAATGAATCCGTTAAATGGATGGATGAACCGCGCGGCACTAGTGCCTGAGGGAGAGTGTGCTCGTGGTGCTCGTGCTGCTCGCTGCCTCCTCCGGGCAGCTGAACAACAAAGCGGGCAACCAAGAGCTGTTTTAAACATCTGCCGTTCTGGACCAGGGACGGGGGGATCTGGACAGCTCTTACCGTGAGCACACACGGGTACAAGTCACGGCACGTCTGGGTTTGAGGGGACCTCGGCCAGCACCTGACCACCCCCGTCATTCTGCAGGCGTGCACAGGCTGGAAGAGAAACCCTCAGACCGGCAGGCTGACTGCCTTCCGCGCACGACGCAGGGTGTAAAGCGTGCAGGGAGAATGGGGCTCGGCCAGCCCCCGGCCAGACTGCGATCCGCAAACAACCCCTAATACTTGGGCGAGGCCGGAGAGCCGGGGTGCGTGGAGGGCTCCCCAGGCGGCGGGGGCCGGAAAGCAGTGAGCGGTCTTGGTGTGGGAACGAACGCAAGGTTCCAAGGTGCACTGAAGGTGGGGGGGCGGGGGGGTCCAAGGAGGCCACGGGGCCCGCGGGGGCGGACGGCGGGGGCTGGTCACGTGGGCTGGACAGCGAAGCCCGGGGTGCAGCTGGGTATCCAGGTTGGGCGAAGGGGCGCGGGGAACACCGAGGGGCGGCGAGCAGCCCTGGGGAGCGGCGAGGCCCGGATGGGGTCCGTACCTCTCGCTAGGGTCACAGGCCGGTCCACGAGGAGGTCGAAGGCCTTGGTCAAATAGGTTACGGGGTTGGGGAGCGAGGTCTGCGGCGAGGGCGCCGGCGTGCGGCGCGGGGGCTCGGGGTACACGTCCTTGTCCCAGCTGTCCGGCATGGCGGCGGCGCGCGGGGGGCCCCGCTCTCGGACGCCTCCGCTTGGGTCCCACGGCCTAGTTCGCCCGCCGCAGAGGACGCCCTAATGCGGCTGCGCCGGAGCGGGGGGCGGGGGCGTACGGTGCTCGCGAGGCTCCATGGAACTTGTAGTTCGCCCGCCTTAGAGGCCGCCCTGGAGCGACTTCGCCGGCGCGGGGGCGGAGCCGGGGTGGTGGCTGGACCGGTGCTCGCGAGGCTCCATGAAACCTGTAGTTCGCCCGCCCCAGAGGACGCCCTCAGAGCGACTGCGCCGGCGCGGGGGGCGGGGTGCTGGTGGGTGGGCCGGTGCTCGCGAAGCTCCATGGAACTTGTAGTTCGCCCGCCGCAGAGGACGCCCTAGCGCGGCTGCCCCTGAGCAAGGCAACCGCCGCTCGCGACGCACCATGGGACTTGTAGTTTCATCGGCCCGCCCAATGGTGGGCGACGGCAGCCCTGCACCTGCTACCTCCCGGCTGCGCCACGGTCTTGTGTCCTACGTGCTGGGGGCTGCTCTAGGCGTTTGGGATACTCTGGTGAAGGAAGCAGAGGCCCCTGTTTGCATTCTTTTTTTCTTTTCTTTTTTTCCCTGCTTACATTCTAAGACAAAAGAGACACAGGACCCCTGTGTGCCAGTCTCCAAGGAACTTTACCCGTGACACCCCTCGAATGGCGAATGGGTCACTGGTCTGCAGGAATATTGATCCTCTCGGCCCCTGGAGAAGCGAGGTCGGCTCCATGTCAATCCGTGGCCACAGGTGAGTTGCCTTGGCCATCAGCAGCATCCTCCACTTCCTCCGGGTTGCCGTACAAGCATTATTTTCCAAGTGCCTCGAAGCATTATTTTCCAGGTCCCTTGATAAAAGGTTGGGAAGCACTAATGTAATATGTGGAACACTCAGAAATAAATCTATTTTGGGGCACCTGGGTGGCTCAGTGGGTTAAGCCTCTGCCTTCCGCTCAGGTCATGATCTCGGGATCCTGGGATCCAGCCCCACATCCGCTCTCTGCTCAGCGGGGAGCCTGCTCCCCCCCCTCCCGCCCCTCCACCCCCCACTCTCTCTGCCTACTTGTGATCTCTCCCTCTCTGTCAAATAAATAAATCTTCAAAAAAATTTTAAAAAAGAAAGAAAGACATTTATTTTAACACAGTAAAAAAAAAAAAAAAGACAAAGGAATAAATAAACTCTTCATTCACTTTCGTTGGTGTACATGCACATGGCCCGTGCAGCTGGGAGCAAGATGGGCACAGCTGGGCTCTTCTGGAGTACTCAGGGCTAGAACAAGCAAACAACACAGCACCAACCAGTAACACACACTACCAAACACCCTGCTCTTTCAGGAAGCCTTCCTGGAATCGCCCCTTCCCTACAGCCCTCTCTGGGCTCCAGTGTGTCTTCCAAAGCCTCTCATGGACCGGCTAATGCCAGTGAGCTTAGGGTCCTGTCTGGGGCAGAGCATGAGGCAGGGCTTGCCCTGGGGGCCCCTGGGAGCAGAGTGCTCTGGTCTGGCTCCCATGGCTCTGCCTGGCCCTGGGCACTGCTGTGCCCACGGGGGCAGCTCCACTGACCAGGGCCCTGCTGACCGCGCTCGGTGATCTCCGTACCTGGCAGGGCCCCTGGCCAGTACCAGGGAGGGTCCTGGTCACTTCCTGCCGAGACGGGGCCACAGAGCCATCAACTCTATAGATGTACAGAATCAGTGATCGTAGAAATGTCAACTCGTGAAATCATGAACTCTTAGAAACACACGCTATCTGGGCGCCTGGGTGGCTCAGTGAGTTAAAAAGCCTCTGCCTTCGGCTCAGGCCGTTATCTCGAGGTCCTGGGATTGAGCCCCACATCAGGCTCTCTGCTTGGCGGGGAGCCTGCTTCCCCCTCTCTCTCTGCCTGCCTCTCTGCCTACTTGTGATCTCTCTGTCAAATAAATAAAATCTTCAAAAAAAAAAAAAAAAGAAAGAAAGAAACACACGCTATGCAACCAAAATAACCTTTTAAAAAAAAAAAAGATTATTTATTTATTTATTTATTTATTTATTTATTTATTTGAGAGAAAGTACAGGAGCTGGGGCAGGGGGGGAAGAAGAGAATCAGAGAGAAGAGAAGAGGGAGAGAACCCTCCCTGCTGACCAGGGAGGCCAAGGTGGGGCTCGATCCCAGGACCCTGAGATCCTGACCTGAGCTGAAGGCAGAGGCATCACCGACTGAGCCCCCCAGGTGCCCTTGACCAAAAGAATCTTAACACTGGTCTACATCGTTGGACTGAACAAGGGAACCCCATAGATCTAGTCTGGAGCCACGGCCACCGAGAACAGGAGAAAGCAGAGAGCTCAGGTAAGGGAAAGCACCGGTGGGCAGCTCCCCCTGTACCAGGCAGCAGGGGCAGCCGAGGCGGGACGAGGCAGCTGAGAGGGAGGAGCCCAAGCAGCTGGTGGCTCTGTGCCCGGCCCTCCGGTGTTTGGCCTGTGCGCCTGGCGCAGGTCCCACTGTGCCCGCGTGTCCTGCCGTGCACCCTGGGCCCAGCTCGCGCAGCACTCCCTTTGCCCGAGTCCGCAGGTGTCCCTCCCGGGCTTCCTGCCCGCAGGCGGCCTCTGTGCCCCTGGGCCACTGCGGGGGCTGAGGCTTGCCCCTGCCCAGGGATTTTATTCCTGCGGGGTTCAGCCCGGAGTAATAAAAGTAGCCTTGTGAGTAGCAACAGCCCCAACATACCAGTGGCGTGGAGTCTCAGCGCCGGCGCCTCACAGACCCTCAGAGACTTTTGAGGCCGATACAGTGGACTCTCTAGGTTCAGGATGGTGTAGACGCGGACTCTCCAGGTTCAGGATGGTGTAGACGCCTTGTTCTGGGATCCCGGCGGCTCGTGGGCCCAGCCCCAGGTATCCCCATCCAGGCTGCCCCTTCGGTGCCCCCTTCCGCCCCACCCCAGCCCGGGCCTGCTCCTGGCACGGGAGCCCATGCCCGCCACGGGACATGACCAGGCTCCCCTGCCAGGGGCTAAATCTGGGAGCTGGCTGCCGAGCGTTCCGGGCCTGCCACTCGGCGTCTGGCGCCCGTCGGGAGGCCCCTTCCCTCCCGGACCTGCAGGGACCCGCAGCCATGGTCAGTGGGCTGGGGGGCGGGAGGCAGCCGGCTTCCTGGGAGGGGCAGGTGGGCTTCTAGAGTCTCTCCTCGCAGGGATGGGCCTTGGGCCTGTGGGACAGGAGGTGACTGAAGGGACCACAGGGGGCCAAGCCTAGCATGGGCAAGAAGATGGACAGATGGCCGTGGCCCCTGTCCCTTGAGCCCTCAGCAGGCTGCACCCACTGAGGCAGGAGGCTTGTGGGTGAGAAGAGCTGGGCGCTGGCTCTGCCCCTGAGCCAACCTGCCCTCCTTTCCGCGGACAGAGGGAGGCCCCGAAGACCACCGGGGCCCAGTCTGGGGTCTCTGACTCGCTTCCCTGGGTCTGGGCTCCAGGCCCAATCAGGAACACCCCGGCTCTGACCTCCCTCCCCTCCCGCCCTCAGTCCCACCGCAAGTTCTCCGCCCCTCGGCACGGACACCTGGGCTTCCTGCCCCACAAGAGGAGCCGCCGGCACCGCGGCAAGGTGAAGACTTGGCCCCGGGACGACCCCAGCCGGCCGGTGCACCTCACGGCTTTCCTGGGCTACAAGGCGGGCATGACGCACACTGTGCGAGAGGTGCACAGGCCCGGGCTCAGTGAGTGGCTGCAGGGGGGACGCTCGGGGAGGGCGTGGAGCCCCCCCTGCCGGCCTGCCGGGGGGCCTGGACAGACTTCCGGAGGCTAGGAGCCAGAGCTGGGGTCCAGGAGGGGAAGCAGCCCCAGAAAGGGCAAGGCCCGGGCCGTGGGAGCCACGGTCAGGACACTGTCACCCAGCCCTGACCGCCGTCCTTGCCCCTAGTTTACAGGTGAGGAAATTAAGCGGTTAGGAGACTTGCCCGGTTAGTAAGGGGAGCTGCGATTCAAAGACAGGCGCCCCTGTATGCTTTTGGTCTTGAGATCACGGTGGGCTCCCCTGCGGCTCTACGGACGAAGACAGAGAGCTCCCACGCACCCCTTGCCCGGTTTCCCGGTGGAAATAGCTCATGAAACTACACTAATGGGGTCACAACTGGGTTTCGACATGGTGACGACCTACCCGTCCAGCTCAGGTTTCCCAGGTCGGGGCTGTGTGCACGCACACGCGTGTGGCTCTGTGTGGTTCGGCCCCATGTCAATGGAACATTCCATCCCCACATGGGCCCTTCCTGTTACCCTCCTACAGTCAGCCACCAGCCCTCCGACTTCTTGGCAACTCCCTGCCCTCATGGGGCTCGATCTCCCGACCCCGAGATCACAACCTGAGCCGAAACCCAGAGTTGGACGCTCAACCGACTGAGCCCCGCAGACGGCCCACCCCTAACGTACATTTGAAACGCACCCTTTTACTTCGTATTAGTCTTGGTAATAACATCTACAAAATCATTGGTTTGGGACAAATTCTAGGTGTTTTTCTAGAACTGACCCACATATACTCATAACTATTAAAATTAAAAATGTTTCTGTGAGTGAGCCCCGCTGAAGGGATGCTGGACCCTACCCTTTGGGGGTTGCCGCCCTGGCTGTTGGCTCTCCTGGGCCCTCTCCAGGTGATCTGGTGGGGAAACCGAGGCAGGGAGCAGGTCAGGCCTTGTCTGAGATCTCAGAGGCGGAGTGTGAACCACTGGAAGGGCCCTGACCACCACCTGGTCCACGCCTGGGGCGGAGCAGACGGAGAAGGGGCAGGGAGTGGGCAGGCTGGCGGCTGGAGGTTAGTGGGGGCCCCGAGGCCGTGGTTTTCCATCCACCCTTGGGCAAGAGGGGCTGTGGTCAGCTCTTCCCCATGGGCCCCGGAGGCCCCCCTCCACACTTCTGCCTCTGGGTCTCTTCTAGAAATTTCCAAGCGGGAGGAAGTGGAGGCAGTGACCATTGTGGAGACGCCCCCTCTGGTGGTGGTAGGCGTGGTGGGCTATGTGGCCACCCCTCGAGGCCTGCGGAGCTTTAAGACCATCTTTGCAGAGCACCTTAGTGACGAGTGCCGTCGCCGTTTCTACAAGGACTGGTGAGGGCCGCCCTCAGGCGCGGCGTGTGTGGGCTGGCCGTCCCCGTCCCCCCAGCCCCAGCCCAGGCAGGAGCAGGGTCTGCAGGGCATGGGAGGCAGGAACGTGTGTATGGGGGGCTGCCCTTGCTTCCACTACAGACGAGTGCTGGGGGACTGGAGTAGAAATTGGGATCGAGAAAGAGAGGAAGCAAGGGTTCCAATTAGGAGTTACATTAAGGGACTAATATGATGGATTGTCAGAGCTGGCTCAGAGCTCCCTAGCAGCCAGGGTGAAAAAGGGAAGCAGCCCGCGGACAAGCTCTTCTCATAAGAATGAAAGGCACTTCGAGGCCTTAGATCTTCCCTGGCACTAAGTCCTGAAGGGAAGGCCCACCTGCCCAAGGAAGCTCACAGACACCCTCGTCCTTACAGAGTTGGAGCCCCTCCCCTCCCTCGCACCCCCCCATCCTGGCCCTCTAGGGGAGGTGACAGGTTTGGGCCCCTGAGCCAGAGCGGGCTGGCTGACCTCTTAGAGCCTCTTAGATTGCGCCCCCCCATCTCAGACACCATCAGCCGGGGGGACAGCATCGGGAGGGGGGCTGGTCCCTGGTCAGCAGCCCAGAGACCCCGGGGGAGGGCCCGGCAGGGGCCTCCCCGGGAAGGGAAGGAGGGAGGCGGGGACATGCAGTGTTCTGAGAGTCCCGCGCGGTGCCGTGGGCATGTGAGGCCCGGACGGGCCTGGCGAGCTGCCCTGGCTGGCCCCTTAAGTGTCTCCTGCTTGTGGCTCAGGCACAAGAGCAAGAAGAAAGCCTTCACCAAGGCCTGCAAGAGGTGGCGGGATGCCGATGGCAAGAAGCAGCTGCAGAAAGACTTTGCCGCCATGAAGAAGTACTGCAAAGTCATCCGCGTCATCGTGCACACCCAGGTCAGCCCCGTGGCCTTGCCCGCACCTCGACCCACCCTCCCCCACGCTCCTCCATTCCAGCTGCCAGGAACCCTGGCAAATGTCAGCCTAAAAATACCACAAGCCTGGGGCACAGGCCCAAAGGACTGGGTGACTGGCCGCGCTGGCTGGTCACCGCCCCAGGAATGGCACGCCGGGGGTTGGGGTGCTCTGAGGGCTGGGGGGCACCCACCATGCCCAGGGCTCAACCAGGCCCCCCCCCCATACCCTGAAAGACCCGGATCTCCTGCCAAACATCCCGGGTAGAGGGCCCATCACATCAGTTTGGGTCCTGCCGTGTGTATGTGAGCCAACATGTGTACACGGGGTCTGGCTTGATGTGGGCTGATAAGTTACTAACACCTTCTGGCTTATTCTGGAACACCTTTTGGCGTCTTGTCCTCAGGGAAGACTTGCCTCTTCCTGGAGCAGCCCTCGGCTCCTCCCCTGCTGTTCCCGGTTATGCGTGTCATGGGACGTGTCCATTTCCCTCGATGGACTGGAGCTCCATGGGGGCAGGGGCCACAGCTGCCTGCCCAGGGCTGGGTGTTGTATGCAAGAGGTCCTCCATAAGTGCTTGTCGAGCGCTAGGCCATGGCCGGTGTCCCTGCTTCCTCTCCTGTGTCCCCTCAGCCTGTCCCTTACTCAGGAGCAGCCAGAGATATCTAAACACATGAACCTCAGAGTAACACCCTGCAGCTAGAATGAAGCCCACGTTTCTCCCCAGGAGACCTGCACAGCCAGGCCCCTGCTCACCTCCGAGTTCATCCTGCGCCACGTTCTTCCTCGCTCACTGTGGTCCAGACACACTGGTCTCCTTTCCATCCCAGCAACTCCCTGCCACAGGGCCTTTGCACATGCGGTTTCCTGCGTTCCCCCAAAGTTTCAGATCTTCACTTTGTGGCTCCTTCTTTTTATTCGTGTCACATCAGAGGGGTCCTTCCCGACTGCCCTGTGTGCAAGAACTGTCCCCTCAGTCCCCACTACTGCATTAGAATGCTCTGCCCTGTCCAAGAATTTACTTGATTCCTGTCTCCCAACTAGATAGTGGCTCCCCGAGGACCTTGCCTGCCTCATTCCATGCTGTACTCCCCCACCCCCCCACTGCCTAGCGCAGAACATAGCGTAGAGACAGACTTGAGCTCTGGAACGTCCGCTGAATGAATGCACGCATGAAAGCCTGCCGGGGGTCACCAGCCAGTCACGCCATGTCTGCAGATGGGGGCTCAGCCCCCAGGAGCTGACCGGCTGTGCCGTGTCCCGCAGATGAAGCTGCTGCCTTTCCGGCAGAAGAAGGCCCACATCATGGAGATCCAGCTGAATGGCGGCACCGTAGCTGAGAAGGTAGCCTGGGCCCAGGCTCGGCTAGAGAAGCAGGTGCCAGTGCACAGCGTGTTCAGCCAGAGCGAGGTCATTGATGTCATTGCCGTCACCAAGGGCCGGGGTGTCAAAGGTAGGGTTGGGTGGGGATGGTGGCTTCAGGAGGCTCCCTGGAGGGGGTGGGGGCGGGGCTGGCCTCTCAGCCACTACCCCGCCTCCCCGCACTTCCTGCAGGGGTCACGAGCCGATGGCATACCAAGAAGCTGCCGCGGAAGACCCACAAGGGGCTGCGCAAGGTGGCCTGCATTGGCGCCTGGCACCCCGCCCGCGTGGGCTGCTCCATTGCTCGCGCCGGGCAGAAGGGCTACCACCACCGCACAGAGCTCAACAAGAAGGTGCGTCCCCAGTCCCGGTGGTGGAGGGACACTCACGCATGGACCCCAGGGGCGCGATCCAGACGCCGCCCGGCCCCCCAAAGGCTCTGAAATGCCCCTCCAGTGCCTGGGTCTAAGCACACGTGCCGGAGGGGACAGACGTCCCACTGGCTCCGGAGGCCCTCTGCTGCCCGCCACGTGCCCTGTTCTCCCTCTCCTGGCAGATCTACCGAATTGGCCGGGGGCTGCACAAGGAGGACGGGAAGGTGGTCAGGAACAACGCGTCCACCAGCTACGACGTGACCGACAAGTCCATTACACCGCTGGTGAGCGGGCGGGGCACACATGGGGTACCGCCCCGCCCCGGGAGCTCAGGCCCCAGAGAGCTGGGGCTCCCGCGTCCTCTGAGCCTCCCCTGCCGACGGCTTCCAGTCCAGCTGCTGTCAGGGGGTGTGGAGGGCAGCAGCTGCAGCTGTGGCCTTGCACTCAGGCCACCCGGCTGCAGTATGGAGCGGCCACAGGGCCCGGAACAGGGGACTCCACGTCCCGGAGTCTCGGTTTCTCCCTCACTAAAATGTAGATTGTGAAATGAGCTAAGGGAAGACTCAGAACGGGGCTCAGATGCTGCCCTGATGCGTGGACCAGGGTGCTGCCCTGGGGCCAGTCGGCAGCCCCTTGCGGGGTCTGGACGCTGCCTGACCCGGCTTCCCGCAGGGCGGCTTCCCGCACTACGGGGAAGTTAACAACGACTTCGTCATGCTGAAGGGTTGCATCGCCGGCACCAAGAAGCGGGTCATCACGCTGAGGAAGGTCAGCGCCTCTGTGCTGGGCTGGGGAGCAGGAGCCCCATGGGCCGTGGGAAGGTTCGGGGGGGCTGGCCTCCCTGCCCTGCGCCTTGCTCGGAGGAGGGTGGGATGGGAAGGGCAAACAGGAGGGGTTCTGGCAGGAGGTGAGGGAGACCTTCCCGGTGTGGCCTGGGGGTGGTGGGAGGCAGTGGGCGAGGACCCCACATCTGACTCTCCTCTCCCACGGACCCCCAGTCCCTCCTGGTGCACCACAGCCGCCGAGCCCTGGAGAACATCGAACTCAAGTTCATCGACACCACCTCCAAGTTTGGCCACGGCCGCTTCCAGACAGCGCAAGAGAAGAGGGTCTTCATGGTGAGCCCACCCACCCCTTGTCCTCTGGGGCTCCTCGCCAGAGCCGGGCAGCTCGAGCAGATGAGGGGGGCGGGGGCGCTCCTGGGAGCCCAGCCGCGGGCACCCATCCGTGCAGGCAAAGGAAGGAAGAGCCGGAGCCGGCCAGGGGCCGTAGTGCCGGCTGGACCTCCGTCGCTAGCGCTCCTCCGTCCCCCCCAACCCCAACCAGGGTCCCCAGAAGAAGCATCTTGAGAAGGAAAAGCCCGAGACCTCCAGAGACCTGTAGGCGGCTTGCGACGGAGGGAGCCTGACGGAAGCGCAGCGCGACCCCCACCTGTCCCCGCTGTCTAATAAAGTGCGGAGGCGACTCTGCCCGCGGTGTCTCAGAGTGGGGGGCACGGAAAGGCGGGTGGCCCGCGGGTGGCCCGGACCGCGTGGCCCCGCCCCAACCCGGCGCAGCTCAGCGGCGCCCCCTGGCGCTGGGGCGGGGCAGCAGGGGGCGGGCCCTGCGCCGTGGCTGCGGGTCCCTGATCGTGATTGGTCCGCTGGGGGGCGGGGCCTCGGGGAGCCCGGCAGGCTCCGGGAAGTGATTGGTCCTCGGCAGGAGGGGCGGAACCCGGGCGCCGGCCGGGCTGTCTCGGGCCAGTGGCCTCGGATCTGTCCCGGGCGGCGGACGCTGCGCTGTCCCGCTGGCGCCATGTCGTTCTGCAGCTTCTCCAGGGGCGAGGTTTTCCAGAACCACTTCGAGCCGGGTATAATCTCTGACCTCCTGGGAGAACAGCGGGGCGGGAGCGCGCATGGAGCGGCGGCGGAGCCCCGGAATCCCGGAAGCGCGGACTTCACGGGGCGGGGGCGGGCGAGTGTGCGTAAAGGGGGTGCGGGAGGACGGAGGGGTCTGGGGCCTGGTAAGTGGGGGCACCCGAGGGGAGAGGCGGCACTAGAGAGAGGGGTCGCTGACCTGGAGGAGTGCGTGAACGAGGCGGTGTCCGAGAGGAACCCGGGGGTCAGGGTACTTGCAAGGGGTGACGCCGGTGGGGCGGTGATCCGGATTAGGATCTGGACTTCAGAGGGACGCGAGGGAAGATCTTGTCCAAGGGCATCCCCTGAGGATACCCCTGCCTTTTCCCCTCCCCTGAACCTGAGACCCGAGGGGTAAGCCGGCGAGCACAGAGCGTTCCCTTTGGAAAGCCCACCTGGGTGCTTCCCCAATCTGCCCAGGGCCCTGGGGTTGGGCAACCGGAAAGCCGCCAGGCCGCTAAGTGCCAGTGAAGTTTAACCAGACGGCCTGAGTGGAGGTGGGGGGAGTAGGGGTGGGAGTGGTTTGGCTCAGGGACAACCCTCAGCCCTGGCCCCAGGTTTTGAGAGGCCCTTCTGGGCTGTGCAACCTGGTAATGGACTAATTTGGTAAAAACATGCCCACAGCCAAGACTAGATAGTGCTCTCCCTGGGGTAGGATCTGTTGGGCGTCAGCTCTCTAGGGGGCTGGGCTGTGACACTGGGCACCTGTGGATGTCAGCTGTGACATAGGGCTCTCTGGGCGAAGACCTCCCCTGGGGCCTTATGGCAGTGGGACCCCAGCGTCCTCAGGCCGCTCTGCCAAGCTGCAAGCTCCTCGGTCCACAGCAGCTCCTCGGTCCTCTCTGCTTCCTTCTCCAGTTGCTGGCAGAGGCTGAGGAGTTGACGGACTCCGGGGAAGGCTGTCCTCAAGCGGGGCTGTGGGTGCGCGCTGGTTCTGTAGGGGCCCCAAGCGATTACCTGTTCTGCAAGTCAGTTTTACAGTCTCCCCCTCAAGTGATCTTTTGGGGGATAGGTTAGGAAGAGGGGTAAGTTAGGGCCCTCTGTCTGGCCTGGAGACCTTCTCGTCGGGACAGTTCTCTTCTCACGAAGAGAGCACACCAGCAGCGGGGAGTCCAGCTCAAGGCTTCACTGGGCATCAGGAGTGGCCATTTGGGAAGAGAGAGGGGCTGGGGCCTGCGAGTTTGGGCATGCTGTGTCCTCATCAGGCCGCTGGGCTCCTTCCTGACTGCACACACCCTGAGTGTCTTGCTCAGTTGCTTCATCTCTTAAAAAAGCAAAACAAGGGGTGCTTGGTTGGCTCAGTGGGTTTAACATCTGCCTGCAGCTCAAGTCATGATCCCAGGGTCCCCTTGCTCAGCGGGGAGCCTGCTTTTCCCTCTGTCTGTCTCTCTCTCTGTGACAAACAACAAACAAACAAATCTTTAAAGACAAAAACAAAACAAAAGTGGAAAAGGGGCGCCTGGCTGGCTCAGCCGGGAGCGCGTGTGACTCTTGATCTCCGGGTCACGAGTTCAAGCCCCACCGTGGGTATGGGCGCCTGCGCACTTAAACAAAACAGCGAGGCTAAAATGGAAAGGACTGCTAGTAAGAGTCAACAAGTTGAGAGAAGCAGCTCTCTCGGGCTCGGGCACATGCTGAGAACCACTGGATGTGAGCTCAGTGCTGTGCTCCCCACAGAGCCAGGCCTGGGGGGGGGGCGTGGGGAGCATGTGCTGGCCACCCTGCAGATAGTGCTGTGTTGTCCTAGGCCGAGGACTCGGCAGCTCGCCCCAGAGAGGCTGGAACCAACGTGTGTGCCTCGGCCTTTCCTTCTGCCCCCAGGTGTCTATGTGTGCGCCAAGTGTGGCTACGAGCTTTTCTCCAGCCGCTCCAAGTACGCACACTCATCCCCGTGGCCCGCCTTCACTGAGACCATTCACGCTGATAGTGTGGCCAAGCGTCCGGAGCGCAACTCACGTGACGCCTTAAAGGTGGGCACAGCAGCGGGGGGTGGTGGGGGGTCTTGGCCAGGGGAGCTGCACCCCCAGACTCTGATGGAAGATGTTTCCATCTTCCCTGATGGAAACAGGGAATCAGGAGCGCCTTCCTGCGTAGGCTCCAGGACGGAGGCTGACCTCTCCCCTCTGCAGTTACTTTGGGACACTTTGGGATGTGGGTGGCGGGAGGGACACTTTGGGACGTGGGTGTGGGGAGGACGCCATCTAATGATGGCAGGAGTGGCCATCGCACCGTTGTTGGTTGTTTGTGGTCTTGCCAGGTGTCCTGCGGCAGGTGTGGGAACGGGCTGGGCCATGAGTTCCTGAATGATGGCCCTAAGCTGGGGCAGTCCCGCTTCTGAATATTTAGCAGCTCGCTGAAGTTCATCCCGAAAGGTGAGCTCGCCTTCTGGCAGCTGGACACAGGCCTGTTGACATTTTAGAAGCCCAGGGGCGGGGGACACACTCTTCTAGTCCCCTTACGGTGACAGGCCATGGGGGCCCCAAAGCACATGGCCCAGGAGCTGCCCAGGGCCACCCCAGAGGGTGGCTACAGGGCAAGGACAAGGGGGCAGGTGTCCTGATTGATCAGGTGTGCCCCAAAAAGGGGCATCTGAGGGCGGATGTGGCGGAGGGGTCCTGTGCGGGCAGGCAGGGCCCGGCGGAGGCCGAGGGCTGGGGCTGTGTGGCCGCGAGCTTGCTGCTCAGCCTCTCCGAGTGGTCCTCCTCCTCTGCACCGTGGCTGGGCTCGCAGAGCCCCCTTCACAGGCCAGTGTGAGGACAGCTCCGCTGACGTGGTGCCCGGGGGCCTGGCAAGCAGTGAGCACTCGGAGGTGTGCCCCTGTGGGCAGTATGCTCACTTACCACGGGTTCTTCAAGTCTCTGCACATAGAGCGCTGTAGTGTCCAGTGAAGAGTATCTCCTGCTTTCCGAAGGGTCCCCTTGTGCCGCTGCACTTTGTGCGAGGCCTGATGCGCCAGCACCTGTTTTCCCAGGCTAAAAGAAACCCAAAGAGGATTTGCACTCGGGAGAAAAGCCGTTGCCTCACTAACGTAGGGAACGCGTGTGGAGTGGGGATGAGACGAAAGGGAATGTGGCCTAACTCGGCCTTTGGGAAATTAGGGCTCCGCGTGCCAGCAGTTTGTTGGTGCAGCCGTTTCCCACGTGAGTTTGATCCGAGCGCAGCCTCCGTTCCGGCCCTTTGGCCTCCTGCTCGCACAGGTGCTCACAAGCCTGCCCTCCTCTCTCTGCCCCGCCAGCCCCTCTGGACTCCTCCCCACACTTTGGAGCTCACATCCCAGCTCCCCACGTGCCCCTGTAGCCAGTCCCTAACCTCAGTCTATCGTCTGTGAAATGGGGTTGCTGACAGCTCGTGCTCGCTGCCCTCCCCGGGGAAGTGGGGGGATGAGGAGGGCAGTGGGGGGACTGAGGGCCGGCGATGACAGGGTGAGACGTGATTTGGTCCTGTTGTAGTTAGTGTCCTTGTCTCGCGGAGGAAGGAGAGAGGGGCCTATCCTGGAGATCTCGGGGAACAAAGGGCACCAGGCCCGGTGCCCTGCCCTGCCGGCTGGAGCGGGCTGGCTAGCTCGGGGGATGGCGTCTGAAGTACAATGTAGCAATGATTTGTGTTTCTCTCCCCTCCCTCCTTTCTTTTAGGCAAAGGAACTAATGACCCTCAGGAGCCGTAGGCGGGCAGCGCCTACCCATCCCAGCTGGACATTGCCCTGTGGTCACACTCGGGCCGTCCCACCTTGGAATTGGAACCCCAGACTTTCAGACAGGGGAGGGGGCTGGCTGCAGGCTCAGGAGGTCTTGGCCCTGTGCAGGTTGTCTTTGGGAAGGGCACTGGTTTGCCACGATGGCCGTAGCCTGCTGCCAGGAGGGGCCTGGAGGGCCCGGCTGCGGGCTCACCTTAGCCTCCTGCTCATCTGGGAGTCTCAGAGAGGTGGGCTCTAAGCCTAGCTCGCCCTCCAGTGATGGCACCCCACCTTCTCTTCTCCGCAGTTCGCTGCCCTCTCCCTGCCTGTCTGGACCCCGCCCCCCCCGCCCCGTGAGACCTGATTCTGAGATGGGCTCTAGCCCTCGCCAAAGCTTGTGTCCCTGTCCCCCAGGCCATGCAGGGAGACGGGGTGCAAAGGAGGCTGCCCTTGCCGGCTGCCCGGCTCCGGTCACTACATGATTCACTCTGGTTAAACCCTTCCAGGCAGCCGGAGTGGTGACGATCTGTGACCTGCTGGAGAAGCGGGCCCGGGGGACCGGCCTCTGGTCTCTCAGTTTGGGGAGGAGAAATCCTCGACCTTGTTCCACAACCCGGGTGGGCGCACCTTGCCTCACTCGGGCTTAGGAAAGTGGCTGTTTCCTCATTACCTTGATTGTGCAAGGCCAGGGCCAGGGGAGCTCACAGTCCAGAGCTCAGGCTCTTGCATGAAGCTGTGGCTTCTTGCACATGCCGGCCCGGGAGGGTCCGTGATGCCAAAGCCCCTCCCATCTTAGCTCTTCCCTGGAGCCATCGGGAGATCAATAAACAAATGGCCCCCCACCGGCTGTCTTCATCCCCCGCCCGCCCCACCCCCCCAATGCTGGGACACCCTGTGTCGCTTGTCCCACAAATATTTACCGAGCAGGGGCAGCCTGCTGCTGGGGATGCAGCCATCGGACACACGCCCTCCCTGCCCCGAAGGGCCTTCCAGAGTGTTCCAGGAGACTGGAAGTTCCCCTCACGTGAGGGTCCGGGCTCTGAATAGCCACAATGCTATTGGAGCACAATGCTAATGGAGCAGCGATGCTAGGCTGCCTGAGGGGGTGGCGGGGGCTAGTGCTTTGGCCCCACTGGTCAGGGAGGAGGACACTGAGGGGACGGTCGTCTCAGCTCAGCAGTGACAGGTGAGAGAAGCAAGAAGAGGCCCCAAGAGGGCGACAGACGCCTGCCCCCGCAGCGGGTGTGTGTGTGTGTGTGTGTGTGTGTGTGTGTGTGTGTGTGTGTGTCAGAATTCTATGGACCAATCGAGGAACATGTAAGAATGGATATCAAGGGGTGGGATGATAGTGAAAGGAAGATAGAGTTGAATCAGGCTGAACTAACTGATGGGCGCTCACCAAGCAGAGGTTGGAGGTTTAATGGTGCCGCTCAGGGGACGAGAGGGGCCTCAAATTCTTTGGTCGGTCGCTCGGTTGGCTGAGACGTGACCCCAAAGGCGGCCTGCACTAAGGGGAGGGGACGGGCGGCGCTGCCTTGCTTTGATGGAGGGCGGGCCCAAAGGCTTAGGGAGATGGGTCTCTCCTTGAAAACCCCGCGCCCCCACCCCAGGGTCCAGAGGACGGGCTTTCAGCATGATTGTGAGGAAGCCCCGGCATCGTGTCGAGGCCGGAAATGACATACAGGATTGCCAGCGAGATGGGCAAACAAAGTGCGATGGGGCCACTGGATCCCGAGGGGCAGGGGTCACGGCCCCAAGGCAAGGGGGGTACAGCAACTGAGACGGACCTTGCAGTCCGAGCACCAGTCGGGTGGGTGTGGCGTGCACGGAGTGAGGCCGTCGGCTGCCAGGTCACCGTGTTCCCGGAGGTGGAACAGATGGGAAGCCGCCCGGATTCTTCCCCATCTGAACGAGCAGCTCAAGTGAACAGAAGTCTACCCGGAATCATAAAAACAAAGTTGTGATCCGTCTGGCAGTTCCCAGACCTGAGCCAGTTTATAGACCCAGGGAGGCAGGGTCCCCTTGAGGAAGGACCTTGGTACATTTGGATGTTGGTCACTTTGGATTTTGATACATCCAAAAATTGGATAGTATTCATCTTTCTCCCAGCTTTCCCCCAAAGGGGCTATACTGGGGTGGCTGTGCACTGGGGAAAAGGAAGTGATCAGACATTCCAGCGACCACTAGGACACGGGCTCCGGATGGACTCAGTTCCAGGGCACGTCAGAGGAGGGCTGCAGAGGTGGGCGGTCAAGGGACTCCGCTCAGGCCTTCTCCGGGTGGGCCCATCCTGTGGTCATTCCCCAGTTCCGAAGTCACCACGGGTGTGGACATACTCAGCAGCTGGGAGCGTCCCCGTGTTGTGAGGACCAGGGCCTGCAGGTGTGAGCACGGGCTGGTGGGGAGGGGTGAGGTTGGAATGGCTGGGGAGGCAGGGGCAGGGAGGCCGGCGACACTTGGTCTGTTCCTTCTGCTCATTGGTGAAGGGACCCTGCCCTTTCCCCGATTCCCAGCCGCAGACCCTGCTCTGGGGGTGGCGGGGAGGGGAGGGGGTCACTGCTGTGTGCAGGGGCTGCCGGCTCACTGTGGGACCTTGGGTGGAGCCCTTCACCTTCCTCTGTGGAATCCAGCCTGTGTCCTGGGTGGGGGGCCGGGGCAAGGGGATGACAGCAGACGCGCAGGTTCCGAATGTAGGTCGCTCTGCGGTTAGATTCCAGGCAGCGGCTTGGTCAATGGTCTGTGCGCAGAGGAACTTGTGCAACAAACAGGGGGGGTCAGCACCGATGGAAAGCACCGAGGAGGACCGTGCAAAAGAACCTGACGCAGGAGGGGCTTTTTTGCTGTTTGCCCCTCCCCCCAGCGTGGCGGCCTCCTGCTCTAGAAAACATCTCCCTCTCTGCCCTGCTGGGGGCCAGTCCTGATGGCAACTGCTAGAAACACCCCCCAGCCCCGCCTGGGACAGCGGGGGACGTGCCCTCCGACCCACAATTCCAGTTCCTACCTCTGCCTGACTTCTTCCTGCAGGAACCCCTCTGTGTCCCAAGTTGGGGCTGCCCTAGTCACCCGGGATCGTCATCAGCCCCGGGGCCCTGCCCAGCCCCGCCTGTGATCTGCACACACCGAGTCTAGCAGCCAGCCTTGGCCAAGGGCAATGCCACTGTAGGTGAGTAGAGACTGAACGCTTAGTGCCCTTCCATGGGCAGTATTGCCCCGAGTCTCTCCCCTGACCCTCGTGGGTCAGACCCTCGTTCTGCAGGGGAGGAATAGGAGGCTCAGAGATGGGAAAGGACTTGCCCGAGCCCTCAGGCCCTCTCTGCGCACACCTGTCCCTTTCCTCTTGTCTATGCCCCAGATGAGAAGCAGTGGCTCTGAGAAGCAGTGACTACCTTTTGAGCACACTCTGAAAGCTGCAAGCGTGCGGAAGCTTCGTAGGGCTGGGGAGGGAGCCGGCTGAGTGGTCAGCAGGAATCTCCAGGCCCAGGGCTAGGATGGACTTTGCTCATCTCTCCCAGCACTCCTGGCTCAGCACGCTGGCTCAGCATGTCCCTGAGTGAACCCGATCCAAGAACAGGCTGGCCTCCTGCAAACTGGGCCGAGGTGTCCAGGACACGCCCTGGGGCCGGCTCTCCAGGCCCAGATCTCTAGCAGGGTGGGCTGAAGGCCCCGCCGGGTGTCTCGGGCTGGCGCTGGGGCTGGCGAGCCTGGGAGGGACGTCGTGAGAGTGGTGCCTGACCTCGGGGCTCCACATGTCCAGGTTCCCTGGCAGCAGGGAGGGCTGGAAGCAGGCTCCTTGGGGGGGGCGTGGGAGAAGGGTGGGCCCCAAACCCCCAAAGTCCCCTTTCATCAGGAGCCTGGATATGGATGGCTATGAGCAGGGTCTGTCTGCCTGGGGCGGTGGGAGCGAGAGGTCTCCCGTGGAGTCATGAATCCCGCCCCGCCCCCCCTGCTTCCTCCTGCTGGGTTACACCATCACCTTTGGCCTGCAGCCTCCCTTCCTCCTTGAGAAACAAAAGGCTCTTTGAGAACCCAGCTCCCGCCATCCCCCACCAGGGCCCCCTGTGTGCTTCAGGGCACGGCCTGGCAGCCGAGGGTTCTGTTCAGCGTGGAGGGCTCCTCTGCTCTGTCGACACCGGTCACCAGCAGCTGGCAGGCCCGTGCACGCAGGGGCACCGAGGGCAAGGGCCTGGCGGGAGAGAGAAGACATCTGCCGGGGATCCCACTGACCCCGTGCAGGGGCCCACAGCAGAGGGCATGAGGGAACTGACCGCGCGTGGGGCTTGTGCTCACTCGCGGCTTTCTTTGTGTCTGAGCGACAAGCCATGTCCCGGGGGGTGGGGTGGGGTGCTGCCCATGCCCAGGTCCCAGCACCCCCCTGACTCCAGGCCTGTTTGTGGGCTGGGCCGGCAGCGGGGAGGAGGCGCCCAGAGAGCTCGGCGAAGGTCACTGCCAAGCCAGCCACCGTGCCCCCACCCTCATACGAGGTCCTGGTAGGCGACCCGAGGCGATGACCGCCTTCCGAGTCCTCTCTCGCTCGAGGATCCCTCCCTAGGTAGGGACGCCGTGACCGTGTGCACAGCCGCCGGCAGGGGGCGAGCTCGCTCCGCGCTGCGCGTGCGCCAGGCCCGGTCTGCGAGGCCCTGCAGTTCCCCGAGGCGCCGCCAGGGGCGCAGCGGCATCTCCGACGACGACCCCGAGGCGCTTGGTGGTCAGTGCCTGCGTCCCCTGGCCGCTCGGCCACGCGGGCCCAACCTGCCGGCACCCGGGACGCAGGCTGAGGCCCCCTGGCGTCCGAGGGCGCAGAGACCCCATTTGGCGGGCTTCGCGAAAGTGACGGGCGCGGAGACAGCGGGCGAGGCCGGAGCCCGACAGAGGTGGGGGCGGGAGGGCTGCAGGGGGCGCGGGTGGGGGCCGGACGCTTAGCCCCTCCTCCAGGGCACCCTGGCGGGACCCACGGGCCTCGACGCCTCCCGCCTCCTCTCCCCGCGGCCCTTCCACCTCCCGACGCACCTGGGGCACCGGGTTCCGGCTTCCTCCTCCCACGCGTGTTTGCCCACGTCTGACCTCCACAGTAGTGAGAGCCCGAGCTAGCCTCCCCTCACCGGTGTGACCTTGCAAAACAACAGCCAGACCAGAAACTCCCTCGGTGCTTCCCCCAGGCTCTGCTGGCTCTGGCCCCACAGACCCCATTTCTCCAGCTAGATTTCCACTCCACGCATGATAGCGGTGTCCCGCACCGCAACTATGCAATTTCCATTATCCACACCCCCTGCACGCAGACTCTTCACCCGGGCCTCTGGGCCAGCCAGGCTCCGTTCTAAAACATGCCCCTGTGCTCCTGCCTTCTCCAATTGGCTGTGCTTTCTTCCTCATCGCCTCCCTGTGTGCCAGAATCCTTCTAGAAGCTTCTCCTGGTGGCTCTCTCCTTCCCCCACACCGCAGGGGCCCTGGGCGGGTCTCCTATATGTGTGCACAGACTGGCTCCCTGCTGTCCCTCGTACAGGTCTCACCCCTCCCCAGGTCAGAGACCACGGCATGTTGACCCCATTCCCTTCCCAAACGCTGAGCCCCAGGGGAGATGGCACCTCGTAGCAACCGATGGGACATCAGATTGCACTGCCTTCTGCCCACTCCATCTGTAGGGACCAGTGAGCCAAGCCACACATCTGCGTGAGTATGTCCGTGATCTGGGAGATGCAGGGATCCCAAGACCACTGACCACCCTACCCTGGCCCTAGGGTTCAGCTTCCCAGAGTTTAGGGGCCAGAATCACATATAAGACAGTGGGTGGGCCTCCTGTGGCTGACGGGAAGAGAGGGGCTGGGGGTTACCTGTAGATAGGCTCCCTCCACCCCAAGCCCTCACCGCCCCAAGGTCTGTCTCAGGTATGATTTGTTCCTTGTAAAACTGTAGAGATTATGCATGCGTCAGCCCCTGTCTTCATGTCTTATCATGTTTCATCTCCAACGAGGACGTTTACAAGCTACTCTTGGCTTCAAAGGGCTTGGCAGCTGCATTTCGGGAGCGGGCATGGGCAGGAGGTAGGGCCCCATGGGCTCTGTACCCCCACGGCGCAGTCTGCCTGCTACCCTGGGCTGCCCCCTCCACCTCGGACTCCAGGGGCTTTTTGTTCCCTTAGTCTAGACACTGTGGATTTTTGCCGGGCCCCCATCTCTGAGCCAGGAACCCCTGGTGTGTGTCTGGGGTCGGGGGGAGGGCGGGAAGTTGGAGTCAGAGGGAGGAGAGCAAGGGCTGGGGTGGGGGATGGAGTCACTGTTCTCTGAGGAGGGGGTGGGGGGTCAAATTTCAGTGTCCTCTAATCAGACCGGGAAGCCTGCAGCTTAGGGCGACGGGGGCTGCTAGGGAAGGGGGGTAGTTTGAGGCGCCTGCCTCAGGATGCTCTTCCCTGGCATCTGGGTTCTGGGTCTCCCTTGAGGGCCAAGCCCGACAAGACTGGCTGCATGCCTGTCTGTAGGTCTGTCCGGGCGGCCGCGGTGGTGGGGTGCGTCCCCTGGAAATGAGGGGCGGATGGAGTGTGGCCTTCACTGGTGTCCTGAGCACAGTCCCTTGCTTCTGGGACTAGGCCACCGGTGGGTGGAGAGCTGCACACTTGTGGCTTCCCACATTGCGGGGGCTGGGAAGTCTGTGGACACCTCCCACCGTGCACACCTGTGCACACACGCACACTCCATGTGCACACGCAGTCGTGTGCCCTCTGCAGAGCACGGGGTTCCTGAGCCTGCATCAGCTTGCTTGCTCCCGATGGAATGTGCTCACAGTCACCGTGTCGTCCACGGGGACTCTCGCCAGGGCCTAGATGGCTAGACCTGGCTCCAGAGCCCCAGTGTCCTGATGGGGGCCATTTAGATGATCCCCAGCCTTGCCTCATGATGCTGAGCACCTTCTGCTTGGGTTGGGGCTGGCTTGGGGCTGTGACGCTGGAGGAGGTGGGGATGGGGTGGGGGTGGAGAGAGTCCTGTTTCTATGAGACCCTTTCAATTGATCTTGAAGATAAAGGCTGTTGCCAGCACTCGCCTCTTGCAGAACCGGGACTGTATCCTGGCAGGATCGCTGTATAGTCGATATACATATATAGTTTTATATATAGTTGTATAGTAAGGGGACCTGATCCAGGCTGGTGAGGCTGGTGAGGGAGAAGCAATTTGCAGGGCCCCGTGGTGGGTCCCGTGGACCTGTATCCCTGTCCGCTCCCGCAGAAGCAGGGGACAGTGGCAAACAGCCCTCTCTCTGTGCTGATGGCTCCAGGAAGACCTGAGGGAAAGCAGTGAGGGTGCCCAGAAGCCCGCTGGTGGCCCTCCCTGTGCAGGAGAGGGGTCTGGCCCCTTTCGGCAAACCCCGAGGCCTCGGGCAGGCTCCCTGCAGGTGTGTGACCCCTCTGCGTGGCTACCGACCTCAGAGGCCCTCCCTCCTCTCCACTCCTGGCCAAGGGAACCTCTTCCTCTGCCCCTCCTGACACTGGGAATCTCGTCTGCGCCGGTAAAGCCTTCTGTGCCCTGCTGTCACCAGGAAAGTCTTTCCTCCCTAGTCTTGTCTCCCAGGAAGATGAATTCTGAGTAGTGAGGTCTGCCGGGGCAGGACCAGCTTCAGGGCACCCCTTCCTGTGCTGGGGTCCCTGCCACACATCCACTGCCTCCTTATCATGAAGAGCTTGAGAGCTAGGCACCGGAGAGATGGGGGCTAGGTCATCTTTGCTTTCTAGGAAAGCGAGGGGAGACTTGATTCCTGCAAGGTCCCCTGCTGGGAGGGGGCAGAGCTGGCCTGACTCAGCCTCCGGCATGGAGAGGTCCTTGCTGTCACCCTGTGAGGTGCTGCCCCCCCCGCCCCCCCTGCCCCCGCGATCCCCTACCAGGGTGAGGTGGGAGCGGTGGGCTGCGGAGGCCGGGGCTGGGTTTTGGGTAGACGTCTCTTAGGGGTCCCTCTCCAGGAGGAAACCGCATCCTCTGTGTGCTCAGGCAAATCCGGCATCTGAAGTGGAAAAACCCCACACAAATCAAGGACAGCTGGGCCTGCCCTCGGCCGCAGCCCCCTCCCCTTCCCCCCCACCCTTGCAGGCTCCAGAACTCCAGCCGACTGCAGGAGGGGGTCTAGGGGGTAGGGGTGTGGTTCCAGGGAAGGGAGTTCCTAGAAGCCGCATGTGTGAAATCTCCCCCAGCTGTGCCCGTGGAGGGAGGGACTGCAGAGTGTTAGTAATTACTCTCCAGAGTAGGGCAGCGGCTTACACACCCCACCCTGGTGCCCATGGGGACTTCTGCTGGGGGTGCCCACCCTGGGGAGGGGACAGACTGCGAAAGGGGTGGAGAGGAGCGTGGGGGAGGGGCGCACACATACTTTCAGTCACGCACATGTACGCACACGCACACACGCACACACACACACACAGAGCCAGCCCACTGGTCATACAACAAACGTTCATGAGGCAGATTCCGAAATGCCCAAATTCAACCTTCAGAAAGACTCTTCCCTAAGGGCTAAACATGGAGTTACTGTGTGATCGGGCAATTCCCGCGTCAGATACATGCCCGAGAGAAAGGAAACATGTTCACATGAGAACTTGTGAATGAACATTCACAGCAGCGTCACTGCCAATGACCGAAAGCTGGGAACAACCCAGCGTCTCTCAACAGACGAATGGATCACAGGAGGTGGTCATCTGTACGGCTGGACGTCACTCAGCCACAAAAAGGAACGAAGCTCTGACACCTGCCACGTCACAGACGATGCTTGAGGATGTGATGCCAAGTGAAAGGAGCCGGTTGCAAAAGACCACGCACGGTATGATCCACTTCCATGAGTGTCCACAGCGGGCCGTCTAGAGAGACAGACAGCAGGGGAGCGGTTGCCAGGGGCAGGGGGAAGGGAGAATGGGCGGCGACTGCTGATGTGGATGGGACTTCTTTTTGGGGTGAATAGGTTCTAACGTCTACCGTGGCGATGGTGGCACAGGAACCGCTGAATTCTGCTGCTAGATGCTTCGTGGCATGGTACGGACGGGATGTCTCAGCAGAGCCGCTACTCAGCATGAGGACTGAGGTCTGCATCTTACAAAGAAGGAACAGGAGGCTCAGGCTGGGCTCCAAGAACGCGCTCCCTCTCGGAGATAGCCCTCTGCCCTCCTCCCCCACTCCATGCTCTCTGCTGCTGCTGTCCTTGGGCTGCTTGCCTGACCATCACCTCTTCCAGAAAGCCTTCCTTGACCTCTCCCTCCATTCACATCCTTCCACCAGCTGGCCTTTATCAAGTGCCCATTGAGTGCCGGTTTCTGTTAGGTGCTGGGGATACACTGGTGAGCAAATGTCCCAAGAGTGCTATCCTGGGTGTCCCCGGATTTGCACCCACCCCTCACTTGACAGTTGGATGGTGGCTGGAGGGAGGGTATCGGCCAGTAAACGATCCTTGTCCCTGGCCTCATTCTCCTGTCCCCAGAATATTAGTGTCCTGCTGTTCTTGATAAATTCCTTCTGGAAAGTCCCGAGGCCGGTGTGTGGGTGGAGGGAGGGCTAGGGGGCTGAGGAAAAGGCTTTCTCAGCAGGAGGAACAGCATGAGTGAAGAAGGAACAGCATGAGTGAAGGCCGGGAGGTGGAAACCCGCTCTGCCTGTGCTGGGCAGGGAGACAGAGGGGCCACCGTGGTTTAATGGGGGATTTGGAGCCTGATTGTGGGTGGGTGCTGCAGGTGGAGTGGGACCTCACCCAGCAGACCTCTAAGAAGAACCAGCCTGTTTTGGAACAATCCCCTTCTAAGCTAGACTACAAGAAGAACTTCCCGCGGCCCCGTGTGTATCAACATGCATCGCAGACATTGCTGTGCCGGCAACGCGCCCACCGGGCTCCTGGCTGAGTCTTGCCCTGACAAGCAGGTGCACGCCTGGTGTCTGGGACCTGGGCTGGGGCCCTCATCGGTGGTCTTCACCCCATGGGCTCTGCAGCGCCCCCTCGGCCCAGGGATGCCTCTGGGTGGGAGCCCTAGAAATAACGGCGGGTCACGGAGGCCCCTGCCCCTCGGAGGTACCCCAGGTTTCTTGGCGACCCTCTCCAGCCGCCAAGGCTGTGACCCTGACGAATGGCAAGCCGACTGTCAGCAAAGCGCGCCCTCTTCTCCCCTCGGACTTCCTTCGATGCCCCGGGAACCCCTCTGCGTTGTGGGGCCCGGGTCCCCGAGCCTCCTTGATCCACTGGCTCCGCCCGCACACCTGCTGCTCCGCCCTGGTCGGGGAGGGGCCGGGATCCGTCTTCTAAGGCACTTCAGTGCTGTCACGGCCCTGAGACCCGACCGGTCGCCGTAGTATCCAGGCGCGTAACGGTGATGACCCTGGAGTCCAGGGTCTACGAGAGGGCGCTACCGGGTAGTCTCCGAGGCTCCAAATTGCGCCCGGGCCTCCCCACCCGCGCCTGCGAGTCCCGCGCGGAGCAGTGGTCCAGGGGGCGGGGCCCAGGCGCTGGGCGGGGCACTCAGGCCCCGCCCCCGCCCGCTCCCTGCCGCGGGGTGGCCCGGCGCAAAGCAGAAGCCGGGCGCGGGCTGGCTGATCGGGGCACGGGCCGGGATGCCCTTCCTCCTGCAGCCTCCGTTCCAGGACCCGGGCGCGGCACAACCCCATGGCAGGTAGCGGCGGCGTGGGCGGCGGGGCCGGAGGAGGCCAGGGCGCGGGGGCCGGGCCGGGGGCCGCTCTGCGGGTGCAGCGTGCGCCGCTGCTGCTCGCCGCGCTGGTGCTCGGCGCCTACTGCCTCTGCACCCTCCCGGGCCGCTGCCCCCCGGCCGCCCGTGCCCCCGTGCCGGCCCCCGCGCGCGCTGAGCCGCTCGGCGCGGTCCGCAGCCCCCGGGCGCCAGGCCTGCCGGTGGCCAGCGGCCCGGGACGCCGGCGCTTCCCGCAGGCGCTCATCGTGGGCGTGAAGAAGGGCGGCACCCGCGCCCTGCTGGAGTTCCTGCGACTGCACCCCGACGTCCGCGCGCTCGGCTCTGAGCCCCACTTCTTCGATAGGTGCTACGAGCGTGGCCTCGCCTGGTACCGGTGAGCGCCTGGCCTGTGCGCCCCGTCGGCTTCTGTGCGCGCCCTGGCGAGTGCCTTGGAACAACAGCATGATGTCCCCCTGGGGTCTCACTGGAGGCGCGGCGGGGTGAGGTGTCCAGGGATCCGGGCTGAGACCAGCCTGGGTGGAGGGCCGAGGCTTGACCTCGGGGACGCGGTCCCCCTGCATTGGGTTTCACGGAAAGGAGTGGTCACTGGCCGGGGGCTCCCAGAAACTTTGAAAAGTCCAGGGAGAACGCTGGCTCAGGGTTAATGAGGGGTCTCAGCAGGACTGGAGAGGAGGCGTTTTGATCCCAGACCAGTAGTTTGAAGCTAGTAGGGTTTGAGCAGCATTAGAAATGCTTCGTCCTCATCTGCCCTCCCCGGCTGGATCACTCTGGGAGAGCATGTCTGACCTCTGGTCTGTTACCCCAAGAATTTTCCCTGTAGCCTCCTCTAAAGTGTCTGCCCCCTAACCGTGCCCCGCCCCAGAGCCTCAGTTCTGGGAAGAAGACTCCTTCTCAGCGGTTCTGTGGGTCTGGAGAAAGTCTGGGCTTTAGAAAGGGGGAAGAGATGGGAATTGGGACCCCAGCCTCACGTCAAGGGCTCTGCAGTTGCCCCGCCGCCTGTCTGGATGGCCTTGGGGTGCCTTGGCAGCATGTGGGGGAGCACCCAGTCCTGGCTGAAGCAATGTGAGGTCCTGCCCTCTGCCACCTTCAACTGTGCACAAGCCTGCCATGGTGCCCCGTCCCTTCCTGTGGGGAAATGAGGGCTTCCAGATGGAGAGTGAGTCACCCCACTCCCCGTAGCTCTCATCTCGTCCCTGAGCTACAGGGCAGAGAGGACCCAACCAAGGTCACCCGGTGAATTAATGGGGAGTGTGGGGTGGCGGGATCCAGACTGTTGACTCTCTAGTGCACCAGTTGCCTCTTCCCAGATTCTCCCTCTACCCAACCACCCCTCAGCCAGTCCCAGCCCACTCCTATTCGTTATCTTTGCCTTTTGCCTTAAAACCACTCATGGATTTGCGGCGGGGGCGGGGGGGCAGTCCGATCAGGGATCCTGGGTCCTGAGCTCTGAAGGGTTGCTGCTGGTTTGGGGTCCTGGGAAAGTTGGGTGGGGATGGGGGAGCGAGTCCACCCTTGAACCCAGTTGGCTGAGTCCCAGCATCCTCGATGCCCAGGGAGAGAGGCCACCCCACTCTGACAGTGCAGTAGCATCCCAAAGCATCCTTAACCCCTGGCTGCTGTGCAGAGGGAGAGGAAGAGGAGGAGGGAGAGAAAGAAGAGGAGGACGGGTCGAGGGGTGGAGGAGACACCGGTACAGAGAGCAAACTTCAGAGCCTACCCTGGCCCCCATGAGCGTTGACTATGGGAGCTGCGGTTAGGCGCCCAGCTGGACAAATGAGGGTCTGCAGCCGAGGTAGTTCCAGAGGCTTCCCAGAGAGCCTGGGGTCCGCCGTACCCTCTCTGGGTACATGCTCTGGTGCTGGGGAGAGTGAGGCACCTGAGAGGCAGGGGGGGCCTGATTTTCAGCTCTAGATAGGGGTTCTTGGGGTCCTGGCATGCCCGAGATGGGAGGGGGCAGATTCAGGAGCATGTCTCTGATAGACAAGAGACTTTCTCCTTTCTCACTTTTCAAGCCCCCTCCGCTGGGGGAGGGGTGGATGCAGAGGGTGGAGAGGCTCAGGTCCCAGGGCCTCCATTAGTCCAGAGCTGTCTCCCAGGGCTGCCTAGCACCCACCCTTCACCGGCCAATGCCGAGCCAGCAGGAGCCGGGCTGGCTGAGCTCCTGGGGTGCGTGCGTCCAGGTGTTCCCCAAAGGGCTGTGGCCGTGTACTGACATGTGGGGGTGCACTTGCTGTGCTCCCAGCTGCCGTGTGCCTCTGGACCTGTCTGTCCTTTCCACCGGCTGTGAGTGTGCAGTGAGCCTCTGGAAATGCCCACCACTGCCTCAGTTTCCCCTAAGGCAAAGAGGTTGCCTCACCCCTGGGCATGGTCTGGCAGGGTTGTCCACTCTCAGGACCTGGGTTGGACCTCCAGTGAGTGCAGAGCCCTGTTCTGGTTGGAGAGTTGGGTCAGGGAGTAGAGGAGGGGCGGCTGGTGCCCCCAGTGGAGGGATGCAGCAGGCGCCCAAGCAGTGAATGCAGGAGCAGTGAACTGGGGGGTCTGAGTATGTGGGCAGAGGGATCCAGGCTTCTGTGGACTTACCTCCCCCTGCTCACCCGGGGAGAGGCTCGTGTGACTGGGGACTTGAGGCCCCCACCCCCGCCGCCCCACAGAGTTTCACACAGAAGCCAGGGCTTGTTTCTGCTGGATCCCAGGCCTGGCTGGATGGGGCCCAGCAGAGGTGTGGGACTGAGTTAGCTAGCAGGGCTGAGGAGAGAGAGTTGCCCAGGGCTAGATTGAAGCCGCAAGGAAATGCAGACCAGATGGGGGGTGGGGGTTGTCCATAGAAGAGCTTGTCAGATGTTTGCCGTGTGGGGGTCAGTGTCTTGCTCCTCTTCTCCTCCCCAGTCTCTCCCCCCCCCCCAATCCCCATCCCCAGGCCTGGGGAGGGTCGTTGAACCCAAAGATCTCAGAGCTCAAAGCTGGTGTGTGGCAGGGGTGGAACAGCAAGTCACCCCGCTCCTCTCCATGGTGGGAGTCGAGGCATCTCCTCCCGCCTGCTCCTCCCACTTCCTTGGAGACATAGCAGTAGTAGGTGGTGATGTCCCCTTAACTCTTCCTTGTAGTCCCCCTCCTCTGACGTGGCCTGGCTTACCGTGTCTTTGTGGGTCTCCGCAGTGAGGTTCAGGGCAGGGAGAACTCCCTTCCCTCTCGTGGAAGCCCTGGGTCTCAGTCCTCGGTGTTGTCACCAGCCAAGGTCTCCTTGAACTTAGCCCTTTGGAGGGGGAGGACTGGGGACTATTCCTGTCTGGACTCCCAGCGGCAGGAGGCAGGCCAAGAGGTGCAGGGGCTCTGGGAGCAGAATTCGAGCAGACTGCAGGGCCCCGGCTGCAGCCCAGGGTGTCTGCCCTGTCTTTCCTGCTTCCTCCCTGAGCCTCCGTGTGCCTGCCTGTCAAATGGGGCAGTGAGCGGCAGGGAGGGAGTCCCAGCTCTGTTGTTCACGGGGGGAAGCAGAGTTGTCCCCATCGCTTCTGTAGACCAGCTCTGCCTGGAGCCTTGTTTTGAGGGAGGGGGGAAGCTCCCACATCCAGCAGACCGTGCAGCCCACCTGACCCCCCACAGCCCCTAGGGAGGTGTCAGGGAGCCAGTGGCAGGGCCTGGACTCACATGGACACATTCCTGTCCCACCACCAGCACCCTCCAAGCTAAGCACCCCAACTCGTGGGTCTGTGCATCTTCATGTCCGCCTGACCTGAGTTTTCTTGGGAGTCTGAGCAGAGGAGGAGACTCAGGCCCGGCCTCCCAGGGCCTTGCGTCTGGGGGTCCCCTAGGCTGGACGGAAACCTGAACTCCACCCTGTGGGTCGGCTCCCTGGCGGGGGCCCATCCTGGGGGCTGTGGGCCAGGTAGGGGCAGCTCCCTCAGAGGACAGGAGGCGGGGCCCGCCCACACAGACCTCCCCTTCCCAGCACAGGTCCCAACAGCCCCTGCCTCTGTTGACCTAGTTCCCAACCCTCCCTGAGGGCTGTTTGCCCAGCTGGCCAGGCCCCACCCGGCCCCGCCTCACCCTGTACTACCTGGTTTGCCGGTGTGGCCCCAGGACACTGCTCAGTGCACCTGCCCTTCCATCCCCCAGGCTGGCGTTTGGGGTGGGCGGCCCCAGGTTTGGGGTGGTCAGGGGGCTGTCAGCAGCCACCTCCCCCAGAACCTTGGGATGGGGTCAGTGCTCCCCTCCCTGGGCCAGAAACGCTGCCACTTGCACTCTGGGGTGTAAGCTGGGCCTGGGAGGCCCCGGCGGCTGGGGACTTGGGACGGGTCCTCAGGCCATTGCCCTCACTGTTCTTCAGTGTGTGATGGATCCATTCTGATCCAGTCCAGGTCAGTGAGAATTAGCAGGGCTGTAATCAGAGGCTGGAGAGCCTGTGCAGGAGTGTGGGGGCACTGCCCTCTGTTGGGGACACTTGTCAATAAGGAAGGCGGGTGGGGCTGTGTGGGGCGCAGGCCTGGGCTGCAGGCCTCGTGAGAGACCCTGCAGCGTCGGGTGTGGGCGCAGTCCAGCTCTGGGAAGGGGGCGGGGAGCCTGTGCCAGGGCTGGGTGCCCTCACGGCCTATATCCCAGGCTGCCCACCCAAGCACCCAAGATGGGTGGGTTTGCTGGGGAAGGCTCACCTGCCTTGGACGCTTGGGACGTCCCTGGAGGAAGGAGAGGGTCGTCCTGGGTCCCTGGGGCCCAGCACCCGCTCTCACTACCTCTCCTCACCCCTGTCGCCCAGGAGCCTGATGCCGCGCACCCTGGACGGGCAGATCACCATGGAGAAGACCCCCAGCTACTTTGTGACGCGGGAGGCTCCCGGCCGCATCCACGGCATGTCCCCGGACACGAAGCTGATCGTGGTGGTGCGGAACCCCGTGACCCGGGCCATCTCCGACTATGCCCAGACGCTCTCCAAGACCCCGGGCCTTCCCAGCTTCCGGGCCCTGGCCTTCCGCCACGGCCTGGGCCCGGTGGACACGGCCTGGAGCGCTGTGCGCATCGGCCTGTATGCCCAGCACCTGGACAACTGGCTGCGCTTTTTCCCGCTGTCCCACTTCCTGTTCGTCAGCGGCGAGCGCCTGGTCAGCGACCCGGCCGGAGAGCTGGGCCGGGTGCAGGACTTCCTGGGCCTCAGACGGGTGGTCACAGACAAGTACTTCTACTTCAACGCCACCAAGGGCTTCCCCTGCCTCAAGAAGGCGCAGGGGAGCGGCCGCCCGCGCTGCCTGGGCAAATCCAAGGGCCGGCCCCACCCCCGCGTGCCCACGGCGGTGGTCCAGCGGCTGCGGGACTTCTACCGGCCCTTCAATCGCAAGTTCTACCAGATGACCGGCCAGGACTTCGGCTGGGACTGAGCAGGACAGGCCAGCCCGTGTCCTGCCGGGGGGGACATTTAGGAACCTCAGTTCATCCCTGTCCCCTGTCCAGAGCCGCCCATGTCCGGATGACCAGTAGAGACAACTATTTAAGAAACACGATTTGGATCTGTTTTCTTCCACACAGCCTTGAAGGCTGCAAGGTGGGGTGGGAGGGGCCCCCACGCAGGAAAGTGATCCTT
This sequence comes from Procyon lotor, assembly GCA_028646535.1. Classification (NCBI taxonomy): domain Eukaryota; kingdom Metazoa; phylum Chordata; class Mammalia; order Carnivora; family Procyonidae; genus Procyon; species Procyon lotor. The sequence continues at coordinate 974,810 of CM053621.1, read as the reverse complement.
ACACCGAGGCTCTCCACGCAGGGCACTGTTCCTGTGCCAGGAGTGGTCCCAGACCCAGGCCTTATGCATCCCTTGAGGTGCGCAGTGAGCTTGGCTGCAGGTAACAGATGAGCCCCTGGGGCTCAGAGAGGTTTAGGGCCTGCCCAGTGACACACAGCTTAGACCTGGTGATTCTGGAGGCGGCCCTCGGGCTCTCTGGTCAGCCCTGGGATGCTGAGCTATGTTGTCCCCATGTTCCAGATGAGGACACAGAGGCCCTGGTGGCCCTCTTGAGGCCTAGGGCAGGATTAAAGTTGGATTTGTCCAGCTCTTGGGGCTACACCCGTGACCTCAGCTGATTCCACATCTTAGTGCCATTGGATGCTTCCTCCTGGAAATCTGGTGAAATTGCCCAACAGTGAGTGTGATGGGCAGTGGGGCGGAGGCGGGGCCACTCTGGCACCGCCCACCAGGCACCGCCCACAACGGGCCACGCCCACCAGACCCCACCCTCCCGCCCTCCAGATCCTGTGCTGTCTACAGGAAGAGCCCACTCAATGGGTCCCCCACCTCCCCCAGGTCCTGGGTGCCCCAGTTCTGTGTGTGAGGCTCTCTCCCCTGAGGGATGGGCCCAGCCGCGTGCTCAGCTCCAGAGTGGCGGTGCTCGGTGCTCAGGAGCCGTAGCCACCCCTCCCCCTGGGAGGGCGGAGGCCCCAGCCCCAGTGCTGCCTGCCGGGTGTCCACAGACTGCCCCGACAATGGTCTCCAGGGCCCCTTAGGCCCAAACTTGACATGGCCTGTGCTGGGCCCTCCCAGCTGCCTCTCCTGAACCCCAGGCCTGGGGTCTATATCAAATCCTCGGCCCTGATGTGGGCTTTCCATCCTCCGGCTATTTGCAGCAGCTGCGTGTCCTGGGTCCTAGAGTTGAAACGGGAGGATTTCATCAGAGGGAGGATTTCCAGGGGGAGCGGCAGCCCCCCTTCCTGACTGACTGCGAACCAAGGGCCTGGGGTGAGCTGAGAAGAAGGCGCATTAGGACTTGGGGAGGGAGATGGGGGCCTCTGCCCTCTGCAGCCTGGAGCCCTGCCCCTGCTCCTGCGGTTCTGGGCCCAGAGCACACTCCTGTCTGGACCATCCTGAGGGGGGCCAGCACTGTCTCTAGGCTCTGCCATCAGGTTCAGGCCAGGGGCAGGACTGGGAGCTGCTCCCGAGAGACCTTGCTGGAAATGTGGTGGGCAGATGTGGACACGATGTTCCTGTGGCCTACCCTCGGCTCCGACCTCTGATGTGGGTGCAGGGGGGCTGGCCCAAGTTGCAGTAACGATGAGGAGGAAGGAATCCCTGCTGGGCGACAAGCATGGGGCCTGGTGGCTCTGGCCCTGTTCCCGGGGCTGCGGCCCCACTTAGTGACCGCGTGGCAGCCTGCCCTGGGCTGCACAGGCGGGAGGGGACGCAGGAGCCTAGTTCCCAGCCTGGTCCATGCCTGCTCCCCCTTCTTCCCGGACACGCCCTTGTCCTGGAGGCTGCCACTTTTGCCTGGATGGCTTTAGGACACCTCTTTTGTTCTCCTGCAATGAGCTTCTTAGCTTGCTCGGCAGCCAGAGGGATGTCCTCTGAGTAAACCAGATCCCATTATTTTAAAACACTCCAGTCTTCTCCCTGCACCCCCACTGCCTCCAGAATGAAGACCAGATGCCTGACCACAGCCGCGCAGGCCCCGGGAGGCTGCCCCCGTGCCCCAGCCTGCACGCTCGTCTCGCTCCTGAGCTCGGTCCAGCGGCTCCTTCCACCTGCCGTGGCCTGGGTCCCCTTGGCTCACGCTGTTCGCTCTGCCTGGAATGCCTTTCCCCACGGACGGCGCCGTCGGAGAGGGCGCCCGCCTGAGAAAGGGGTGGTGTGCTCTCATCCTGGGCCCCTTCCCTCCCCTCACTTAGCGTCCCTTTCTTCAGCTCCCTGACGTGACCCACTTTTCCTTTCTTGAAGCCTCTCAGAAGCGGAGCTTGGGAGTCACTCGGTCCGGCTTTGGTGCCCAGAAGGCAGACTGGAAACAGTGAGGAGAGAGGGTGGCCTGGCTCGCGCCAGTCACCCCCTCCCAGTGGAAACGGGGCCTGGCCGCCAACGCCCAGAGCCAGGTGCCCAGCTGGGGCTCGGAACACACCGAGGGCAGACGCGGTGGGTCCTCCCGGCTGTGTGTGGGGGTGGGTCTCTGTGGGAGAGTCATCGGCCTTTAATTAAAGGCCCTAAATCGTTTCCCCAGCTGCTCAGTGGGTTTTCCATGTTGCAATGTTCCAGATGGGGCTAGAAGGGCTGATGCTCCCTGCTCTGCTCCCTGGAGGGGAGAGGACCCGGGACTCCCTCTGCACTCCTCCTTAGCCGGCCCACCGGGGCGGCTGAGACTGGGGGTCCTCACCAGCCCCAGGCCTTCGGGCCATGGTTGGTGGAGGCTGGTGGTGAGTACCGTGCCGTTTACCCTGCGCCTTGCGCCTGTGGGCCCTGGGAACCCTGAGCAGACCCCAGCCTGAGTGGCCTGCAGACTGGGGAGCTTCGGGCCCCGGGTCTGCCCTCCCTGCTGGCCCGGCAGGACGTCCCTGTGGTCAGTCTGCATTCCCGGTGAGGAGAGGGGATCTAGGAAGTGCCAGTGGCCTGCCCGGCCCTCCTTATCCTTGTACCTACCTCGCTTGAGTGCTCGCCAGCTACAAGCCCCTCGCCGTGCAGGGGGCCTGGCTTCCTCTCTCCCCTGGAGGCTGCCGGGAGCCCATTTGCAGCCACCTGCTGACTCCTGTCCTCCTGTGTGGGGGTCCCTGTCTCCAGGGCTGGAGGGCCTGCTTGGTCCCTCCCTGGCTTGTAAGACAGGCTGCAGGGCAGTCCCAGGTGTGGGACGGGAGGCTGGGAGGAGATGTACCATTCTGGGCATCACCTGTGAGCCCCTTCACCCCAGGACCAGAGGTGCTTTGGGAAAGGCCTGGTCCTCCTGGTCCCCGTGGCTAGTCTCCGTGGCCCGGAGTGGACAACTCTGGGACCTGTCCCCTCAGCCAGACCCAGAGGCCCTCCCCAAACTTTAGATGGCCTCTTTCCTGGGGGCCCCTTGCTCCTACTCCTTAATAGCTGCTGGTCTGAGCAGGTCCCCCCCATGCCCCCTGCACTGCTGCCAGGACGGGGCTGGAAAAGCATGTAGACCCTCGACGCTGTCCTTTGGGCGGCCATGGCAGCCTCTGGACTCGGGATGTCCTCTGTGCCTGTGGCTGGGAGTTTCCTGATGTCATGAAGCCTGTGGTCCATTTCTGCGGGACTCTCCCTTTCTAGAAGTTTTCTCCTAAATTGGCAAGGGCTGACTCCTGAAGATTCTGTCCCTGGGGGCAAAAACCCAGGCCGGAGGGTGGGTTGGGGGCCTGGGGGAGGCTGGGGTGGAGGGACAGGGCCTCAGGACCCGATGACTCCATCCTGTCCCTCTCAGTCCCTCAAGCGGCCGGGACCAGCCCTGTGTGGCCAGGGCTGGGGGAGGGGCCCTCCAGCAGGCAGCCTCCTGCGGCCACAGTCATTCATGCTCCTCTCTGGGGCTCTCTGGTTCCAAAGTCACCCTTGCTCTATTTCCCGTGTGTCTGCCAGAGCCCAGCCGTGCCGGGCAGGGCGGACTCTGCAGGTGGGAGGCCGGCGGGCAGCGGTCAGGTGATGGAGGGTTGCTTAAGAAAAACCATGAATGTGAAGCAGGCCCTTCCTGTATGTACCCGGGAGGTTTACAAACTGGTGTACAAATGAGAACACCCACAGTGTTCACGGCCACGTGACACACCAGAGCCAGAGGTGGAAACCACCCAGTGTCCATCCACAGAACAGATACACAGGACGTGGTCCCCCCAGGCCCTGGACTCTTCTTCAGCCACGGAAAGGGTTGAAGCTCTGATACAGTCCATGGCATGATTGCATCTTGGAAACAGCACGTGAGTGAGAGAAGTGAGACACAGAAGGTCACACGTGGTGGGATTACCTCTCTGTGAGAACATCCACGGAGACCGAGGGCAGAGTGCTGGCTGCCAGGTGCCCGGGGAGGGATGGAGGCAGGTTTCCCTTCAGGGAGAGGTGAACACGTTTTGGAACTAGATAGGGGTGCTGGTCACACAACACTGTGAAGGTACCACATGC
>CM053621.1:922911-970191 GCA_028646535.1 Procyon lotor | reverse complement strand
GGGAAGCAGGCTCCCCGCCGAGCAGAGAGCCTGATGCGGGGCTCGATCCCAGGACCCTGAGATCATGACCTGAGCCGAAGGCAGAGGCTTTAACCCACTGAGCCACCCAGGGGGCCCTTACATCTCACTTTTAAAATAAAACTTTTCTTTAACATATTTGATGCTTTCCTAGATAAATTTTTTAAAGATTTTATTATTTATTTATTTGAGAGAGAGACTATGTGTGTGTGTGCACAGGGTGGGTGACAGAGGGATAGGGAGAAAGAGTCCCAAGCAGACTCTGCACCCAGCGAGGAACCCCACACAGACTTGACCCCACAACCCTGAGACCACTACCTGAGTCAAAACCAAGAGTCCTGAACTGACTGTGCTACCCAGGCAACCCCCCCAGATGATTTTTTTTAATCTTGGAATTTTTCATGGGTTATTTCAGTTATTTAATTTATTCATCAAACGTATATTTTCTAAAATGTAGATAAAAGAATGGCAAACTCCTTTGCATCAAAGACCTTCACCACACTTTCAGAGCTGCAACCAAATATGGCTAATCTGGTAGGTTTTAATAATGTAGTGTTTTGGTGGTTATCTAGTGAAACTTTATGTGGTAATATTATATTACATCAACATTATTGGTTCATTTGACACATGCTTATAATTGACAAGTATGTAGCTACTCATTGCATCAGTAAAACTATTGACATTAGATACCCTTAAGCTTCTTTGATTTTATGCCAGCTAAATGAAATTTACTCTCTCTTTTGTCTAGAGTAGGACCTTGTAGATATGACTAGCAGTTTTTCAAAACGATCAAAAGTTTAACATCATATCTTTTTTTTTTTTTTAAAGATTTTATTTATTTAACAGAGAGACAGAGAGATCACAAGCAGGCAGAGCAGCAGGCAGAGAGAGAGGGGGGGAAGCAGGCTCCCCGCTGAGCAGAGAGCCCGATGTGAGGCTCGATCCCAGGACCCTGAGATCATGACCTGAGCCGAAGGCAGAGGCTTAACCCACTGAGCCACCCAGTCACCCCCAAAACGATCAAAAGTTTAATTGTATTACTTTAATTAAATATTTAATAGCAGCTCAAATTTAGCATTGTGAAATTAAAACATTTTTGCTCAGCAATGTCTTTTCTCTAATCAAACTATACTTAAGTTATAGACTTAAATACTTGCCATTATGCTCCTTTATATGACATAAAGGTACACAAAAGATGTATTTCTGAAATATTATGTGAAAATCCATTTTTTATTGAAGGGTTGAAGGGATTCAACCATTTCAGACATGCCAAGACTGTTATTAGTCCAACAAAATCTAGGTGGAATCACCTCGAGTACAAATCATGAGGTGAAGAACTGCCGGAGCAGTCTGTAGTTTACATTTGGCCTTTACAAATCAGATTTCTTAAATGGTATGTATGCATTTATATGTAACCTTAATATGCAATTAAAGTTTATTAATGTTAGAAATAGGGGCCCAAGTCTTTCTGATGGAGGCCCAGAAAAAAAAAAGAAAGGTAAGTTATTAATTTCCTCTTTAGTTAAAAGCTTTGCTCAATATTTCTGTTAGTTATATTTTTCCAACAAAATTTGGTGAGATTGACATGCATATGGAATTTAAGAAATAACAGCAGTGTGTCAAAATGTAAGATTAATAGCTCAGCCAAGATGTGATAATCTTAAGAGCTTGAATATATTTTAAATGTAACAGATTACTGCAAGGTTAAAATCAGTTGCTAGAATTAGTAGTGTAAGTTTAGGTTTATCCTTTCAGGAAAATATAGTTTATTTATATTTATAAATATATTTATAAATATGTAATATATTATTATATAATATATATTTTTCTTTTTTTTTTAAGATTTTATTTATTTATTTGACAGAGAGGATAGAGATCACAAGCAGGCAGAGAGGCAGGCAGAGAGAGAGGAGGAAACAGGCTCCCTGCTGAGCAGAGAGCCTGATGCGGGGCTCAATCCCAGGACGCTGAGATCATGACCTGAGCCGAAGGCAGAGGCTTAACCCACTGAGCCACCCAGGCGCCCCTAGTTATTTTTGTTTTTTAAAGTACTTTTAAAATATTGAATTTTTATCTGGTAGTCACTAAAGAGAATATTAAAATGTTTCGGGATATGTTAATATCTTTAAGGTTTAAGATCTGGGACTTTAGGGCTTAGATTTGTTAGCAGCAACGTACAAGTTTTGTTACAATCTAATTTATATTACTGTTTAGCATGTTTGGATTAAGAAGCTAAGAAATTTTATGTGGATTGTTAGAAAATCCTGTATTAAAGAAAGCTTTGAAGACCATGGCAAATTAAATTGTGTATACATGTGCTTTGAATGAATTCAGTAAGAACTGATAGCATAGGGCAATTACTGTGGTCCACCTAGTGATTGAAAATAAAGTAGAAACATGCTAAGTATGATTATATTTGTAATAGCAGTTAACTCTCTTATTACTTTGTATTATTCCTTGTGGAATTGAACATTTATGAAGTTCTTTAGATGTTTGTCTGGAGTAAATATATTTAAATGGCTCCTAGTCAAAAATGTTTGACTAGAACCAGTAAAATATAACAAGTCCATGAAATTAAATTTACCATCTACATCTGTATTTAATATTTGTCTTCTATAACCTTTTTGTTTTTCAGAAAATAATTGGTATAGTTATTGGGAAAACAGATGTCAAAGGCTTTCCAGACAGAAAAAGCTGAGTTCTCTTTAACTTCATTTTTCATCAAGTGTGGCTTATGACTACAACAAAGTGTATTTAAGGGATTAAATTTCTCGTGCCTGTTTAACTCCTTAAGAGCAGTGGCCATTGCTCTGTTGTGTGGTAAAGTACTCAAGTTAAGGCCATATGTGTGAGGACCTTAAAACCATTTTTAATGATATGTAAGGCTGTGTGGCCCTAGAAAGGACTCCACTGTTAACTATCACTTTCAGCCTAAGAGATACAAACACACAGGTAAATCTAAGACAGAAAATGTTAAGGAACAGGGTTTTCGAGCAGGGATGTGTCATGAAAAAGGAGTGTGGAAGAAGGAAAGTGCAGCAGTGGTATCACCCAGACAACCAGCGAGAAAATTCATCTTCCATATGTGGAAAATACAGTTAACTCTGGCTTTAGTGGCTCCTTGAGTTGCTTGAACTATATAAAAGCTTTAGGACAATGGAAACAATCCAAGACTAAAATTAGATTTTTATTTATTAAAAAGATTTTATTTATTTGACAGAGAGAAACACAGCGAGAGAGGGAACACAAGCAGAGGGAATGGTAGCGGGAGAAGCAGGCTTTCCGCCAAGCAGGGAGCCCGATGCGGGGCTCGATCCCAGGACTCTGGGATCATGACCTGAGCCGAAGGCAGATGCTTAACGACTGAGCCCCCCAGGTGCCCCTAAAATTAGATTTTTAAAATCAAGTTTAAAATCAAGTTTTCAAACTTCTGTGGTTGACACACAATGATAAGATATAAAAGGCCAAAACTAGCACTCTAGTACTATTAGCTTTTAAACCGTCCGCACTGCTTATGAAACGTTACAGTATAAGCGCTTCTGTGTGGCTTGAGAGAGTCAGAACTCTAGTCAGCCAGACAATGATTTTGGCAGGAGAAGACGTGAATTTTGTTTGAATCGCCTGAGTAATTGTGGCTCTGTTTTTCGTCTCATGGTATAGTGATGGTACCTTAATTTTAATTTCATGTAATATTATATTACTATGTTTGATGTAAATATTTGCTTATGCCTTTACTTTACTTCATCATAATTAATTAGATCAGAATTACCATTGAATACTTTGAGAAAGTCTGTGTATCTGTTTTCTAAACTCTGAAAGAAATAACTTAAAATACGTGAATTAGGACATTGTCGGTATTTGAAATATTTGCTGAAATCACAACAATGAAATACAACTTTCACCTCACAGATTGTGCAGGTAGATGATTCCCGTGGTGTAGGATGCTTTTTATGATTATGTGTACAGAACCCCTTTTCTGGAGAAGATAATGCTTATTGGCTTTTAAAAAAACGTTATATGCATGTTATTATATTTTCACGAAATATATCACTTCAATTAGTGAAATATATTTCACTATCAAGCAGTGCAGAAGTTCATAGAATAGAAAAATAAAATTCTTAATTCAACTCCCAGCTCTTTGCAGCCTAGTCCCCTCCCCAAAGGTAAGTGCTAATTACAGTTTGGTAGGTATCTATAATTTATGTATGTATGTTAGCTTGTGCATTTTTTTAATTAGCGAACAGTAAGAACATTTTATTTTGAGAAAGAAATGTACCTGCTGACCCCTAGTGGCGCTACTTACTAGCACACATTTATTTGTTTTGAAATAATTTAGATCTGAATCATGACTTAGGTTAAAACTGTAACAGTAAGAGAGAAATGGAGAATCTAAGTTAAAATCTGTATGGTTTAGGCCAACGTGTCATTTCTCTCCAAATACACAGATAACTGGGGAAAGGGAACAAAGGGATTGATAGTGAGGAGAGTTATCTACCCTGGCAGCTTTGAGATTGACTAAAGCATAATTTATCTTAGAATTTATATTGGCAATAATATCTTTATAATGTGTTTGAGTATATTTTTTATCATAATAATCATATTTGTTCAAATCTAAGATAAAAGTTTTCATTTGAAACATGAAAGCATTGTTTCCCCTTAGATATTGGATCAGAGAGATACACTTTCAGTTTCACCATTCGGGACTCACCAACCCATTTTATAAATGCAACGTCCTGGGGCAGTGAAGATTACATCAGGTCACTTTCTGACAGTTTTAGGATTGGAGAATGCCGTAAGTTGGTGTTGGTTCTTGAACTGTTTCTTTTTTTTTTTTTTTTAAGATTTTTTATTTATTTCACAGAGAGAAACACAGCGAGAGAGGGAACACAAGCAGAGGGAATGGTAGCGGGAGAAGCAGGCTCCCCGCTGAGCAAAGAGCCTGATGCGGAGCTCGATCCCAGGACCCTGGGACCATGACCTGAGCCGAAGGCAGACGCTTAACGACTGAGCCACCCAGGCGCCCCTCTTGAACTGTTTCTATTATAGTATATTCCTGTGACATATATGTGGGAACTACACTGAGGGAGTCAAAGTGAGACACAATTCATAATTCGTAACAAACTTATCAGAAAAAAGTCAGGCATTAAGAGCATAACACAAGTCTTTAGCATTTTATTACTTGAAACATATAAATGTGACAGTCACGTATTTTTACTAGCTTTACAATCTTTGGTTTATGTCATATTTCAGTTTGCATCAATTCTTGTTGTTGCTATCACTATTTATCTTTCAGTAAACATGGTAAGGCTGCTAAATAGCTTTTGATAAAAGAAAAATTTGAATTTTTAATAGGAGTTTAAGAAGCTTTACTTTCAACATACCAAATCTTTGGCAACCTTTACTCATCCCAGGATTCTTCTAATGGTACAGTTTTGTATAAAAAGACCAGAGCCTTGAAAATGGATAGAACTGGGCTCAGATCCTACTTCCAATATTTGTTTACATCATGGCTTTGAGAAAATTGCTTAACCTTGTTGAGCCTCAACTATGAATGAGTACCCTATAGGTTCTGTAGGTCTTACAGGATGTAGTGTGCCTGGTATGAAGTGTAAATCGTCATTCAGTGGATGACAGCGCTAACCTCCTACAAGAAATGAGAAAGCGTGATATCAGCTCCCTTTCATGGTAGAAAAAAGAAGGGAAAGAGTAATGCACATAATTAAACTACTCCCCAAACTGCACCAATAGGCAGTTAATACCCATCCCTGTCACTTAGCACTTACTCATCTAGTTATTGCCTCATAGTATGAACTTGCAGGGTTGTATACTGTGTCTCTCTAACTGAATAATAAGGTACTTGAACATATGGTTTGCGAAGGCAGAAAACTTTGTAAACCGCACAGGCCCAGTACTATTAGAGACATTCTTTGGGTGAATGCCTGCGTGTTCGTTATATACAGCTAAAGTTATGTTTTGATATTAAACTCTAGGTTGATGGTTGTGAGGATGAATGAGATAAGGGATCTTAAAAGCGTAAGGTTGACAATAATTATAAATTTAAATAGGACCTTATTGTGGTGGTGTGAAAAGGTTTTTTATTCAGAACAACTGTAAGTCTAGCCCTACTAGTTTTTAGATATAAAAACCTCCAGAATGTTATTTAATCTCTGTGAGCTTCAATTTCTTCTATTTGTAGAAAGGGGTAATCCTGGAGTAGTTGTGTGAGGAATCAGCCAAACAGACTCAAAAAGGTCTAACAAGACCATAAGGAAACAGAACCCCTAAAATGTTCAGTCATAAGCTGTTAAGTTGTGGGGCTGAAATCAGGAGCTGGATTGTGCATGGCTCTTTCTGCCCCGTGGCTGTTGTTTCCAAAGGCAGCTATGAACTGGGTGAAGTTCGTTTAAAGTATATGTCTCACAAAACGGCAGGTCATAACCAGATCACATGTTCAGTGTAATCAATCAATAAAACAATACTAATGCAGGTCATATGTTGGGATATAAACACAAAACATAAGAAATATCATCTGGTGGGATCAAATTGATGGTCATACCCCAGTATTCCTTGTCTCAGGGACACAAGGAGAGGACTGCAAAGGATATGCTACACTGACTCAGAGATTAGAAATAACATTGTAATGTTTGTTGTGATGTACACTTGTCTTTAGGTATCTAGTTACTCTTTTGTAATAGTATTGTACTTTCCCTTCTGTTGCAGTGATGATTGAAAATCCCCTGATTCAAAGAAAGGAACTAGAAAGAGAAGAAAAATTCAGCCCTGCAACTCCTGGGTAAATAACCCAGCACAGAGCCAACAGCCTTCGTGTTGGAGTGGCCACCGCAATTGTGTCTGTGTGTCAGATTAGCAGAGAGCTTACTGAGGGTATATGCTTCAATTGGAAAATCAGGAGTTTAATTCTTCCTCATAGTATTTACCTTTGATAATGAAATAATTTACATTGATGCAGGATTACATGAAAACATGGTTGTTTTTAGTACTTTTATTCTCAGATTTAGAAAAATTTGCCTCTAGTCACATTAAAGCTGAACAAGGAGAAAGAAAGGTAAATCTTGGAAGTCCTATAGATATATCATGTCCCAGTAAAACTCTGCTTACATGCCTTCCTGTCTTAGTTCAGTTTCACTGGAGGTGAGTCCAGAGGAAGATTTTTGTGCAGGTGGTTTGTTGAGGGAGAGCTCTCTGGAGCAGCCTGTAAGGATAAGGTCAGGGGACAGCAGAGAGGCATATTCAGCAGGAGCCCAGCTTGGCCTGCCTGGCCCCAGAGGGAGCTCTAGGGCATGAGTGGCACCCCCTAAAAGGAAGGGACTGGGTGTTTGGGGCCTGGATTCACAAGTTATTGGCTGCGTCCACGGCCCACCACTGGCATTTCTGCCTGAGGGCAGCTCTCCAGAGCAAGGTGACCCTGGTAAAGGGCTCTGAGTGGGGCACAGTAGTCTCCACTACATAGACACCTGCACCCATTTGACTCCTTCCCACCTACTGTTCTGACCTCATAGCAGACCCCTAGTCTCGTTTCTGTACAGCCACACAGACCCCCCTCCACTCTGTGAACACCCTGGGCTCATTCTGCACTATCAGCTTTTGCACACTCATTTCCCTTTGCGCAGAACAGTCTTCTCCCCTCTACTTTGAATGTTTGCTCCTTCTCCTCATTGATGTGTCACCTTGAATGTCACCTCCTCAGGCCTTCTCCATTTACTGTGTGTAGTGGCCCTTCCAGTTCATCACGAGGACTTCACCCTGTGCTCTTATTGTCAAGACCCAGTCTCTGAGATTATTTGATCAATTGTTGTCTGTCTCCCTCTCACACAAGTGAACTCCATGACATCAAAGGTCTTGTCCATCTTCTGCACCACTGTATTCCCTATGCCTAGACTAGATTCTGGCACATACTAGCTCTTGGTAGATGTTGATGGAATGAATGGATAAATGGATGGAGGGAGGGAGGAAGGGTGGGGGTAAGGAAGGTTCTCGGTAGAGGGAGCAAACATGCAACCTCCTGGCTTTTTCCAGAACAGTTAACAGTAGGTTGAATCATAAGAAACTGTTGACATTTGACTATTTTGGGTCTAAAACTGTCACTTTCGTAATCTAGTAGTCTGATATGGCTGGGCTTTAGGGCGAGGGCAGGAGAGCAGTGGAAGTGAAAGCTTGAGAGAGAAGCAGAGACGCTTCCCAGACAGCTTTGCCTGGCGTGCCAACTTTGTACTTTGCCGGTTTGCTAGCCCGGAAGGGCTTTGAGCTGGGAAGTAGTATGTTTATATTTGTGATTTAGGACGATCACTTCAGCAACCTGAGGGGGGAAGGAAGCATAGGAGACAAGGCAGTAGTTTGGGTGAGAAGTGATGAGAGAAACCCCTAACAAAATAGCAGGGGGAGGAGTGGGAGAAGGGCCTGGGTTAGAGGGCTCGAAAGAGGCTCCGTGAGGGGACTTGGGAATCGATTGGCTGGAGGAGGACGAGCACCTTCATCGGAGTTCCGTATGTAGGTAGTGGGCATCCACTGCACAGAGAGCATCACAGAAGGCAGGCAGGCACCGTCCTGCTGCAGGCAGAGCAGTCAGTGTCAAAGAGACAGAAATGACGGGATACCCCCACTCTGACATTTTAGAGGGTTTTTATACCCCTGTTTTACAGGGAGGAAAACTGAAGCTCCGGAGTTTGGAGCTCGGTCAGAAACTAGGACGCTTAGAACTCAGGCACAAATTAGTCCTCAGAACATTTTCTTAAGGAAAATTAATTTTAAAGATTTTATTTATTTATTTGTCAGAGAGAGAGAGAGAGAGAGAGCATGCACAAGCAGGGGGAGCGGCAGGCAGAGGGAGAAGCAGGGGAGCCCCACGTGGGGCTCGATCCCAGAACCCTGGGATCATGACCCTAGCCGAAAGCCCACGCTTAATCCACTCCACTGAGCCTCCCAGACGTCCCTTCATGAAAATATATTTTAGACAAAAAAATTTCACAACATTTTCAGGGGTGCCTGGGCGGCTTAGTCGTTAAGCGTCTGCCTTCGGCTCAGGTCATGATCCCAGGGTCCTGGGATCGAGCCCCGCATCGGGCTCCCTGCTCGGCAAGAAGCCTGCTTCTCTCTCACTGTGTTTCTCGCTGTCAAATAAATAAAATCTTAAAAAAAATTTTTTTTCACAACATTTTCAGTGTTTCTCAGAGTAAAAAAGTATAAATTTTCTTATTATAGTCTAAATTATAACCAAAAAGATAATTTAATGTGAATCTGGAAGTATTTTTCTATTAGAAAGTCATTTATATTAACTGTTTTGTGTGTTTTTGCAATTTAGCAACTGTAAACTATTGCTTAGTGAGAATCACTCCGTGGTAAAAGTTTGTTCCAGTTACCAAGTGGACGCCAAACTCCTTGCTTTGATTTACTTACCTGTTAAGGAGTCTCGTGATTTTTATTCATTGGGTGACATTGTTGCAAATGGATGCAGTTTGGATGGAAGGATTATTAACGTGCTTGCGGCAGTGAGGTCGGTGAGTTAAAGCCTCAAAGAGCTAACCTCTGTTTGCCGGCAGTTCTAGCACTGCACTTCTGTTTGGAAATAAGCAGGGGAATCAAGTTTTTTGATCCACAGTAAGTTGAATTATGAAAATGGTGGCACTTCTCACCACCGTCAAAGGAGCAGTTTATCTGGAAATGAGTAGCAAAATAAAATAGAATTTGAATGTTAAATGCAGCACGCTCCTAAATGATCTGCTAACTGTAAGAGCTTTGCATACTTTGGTGAAACAAAGACTCGAATGGAAAAGGTAAATTCACTTGAAGATTTGCATGAAGTTTCTCGAGGGGATGTAAGTTGGAGGACTCACAGAGTCCACTCACGTGTGTGCTCAGAGGTATTCTGAGATGGGAGTGTGGCTGGTGTGAACTTGTGCAGGCATCGTGGGGCCCTGGGGAGCCTCTTGGTGACCCGCACACCATCACCTCCTCCTTATGTGTTCCCGCAGTGAGTTTCAAATTCCGTTGGACCGGCTGGTCACTTGGCAGACTTTCAGAGGTAGATCTCAAAAGTACAGTTTCACACACACAAAAGTACAGGGAGAAAATTAAAGGGTCAGGACCAATTCCTCAACTCCTAGGGGGTGAGGATAGTCTGAGGCCCATAGCCATACATGAAATATTGTAAGTAATCACTCGTTACTTTTCTGTATTAAATGACAGTGTGGACTCTTCCTGTCGACAGGCCTGTGACGGTGGAGGCCACGACTGCTGTGTTGTCCACACTAGCCCCAGCCTAGCGCAGTGCCCACCACACAGTGATCATTCAGTATAACTCAGGACGGAGGAATAAACTCCCTATGTGACAGTCTTGAAAAATAGGAGAAATCGCTTTCTGGATGATTTAAGCTCAATCTTACATAAAGGCAGGAGAGTATCTCGATTTCCCTGCAATTCTATACGATGCCATTCTATTACAATGGAGTAAGAATTTTCTAAACCTTGGTATAAACAAAAGCCTGGGACAGCATTTTCTGCTTTCTCTGCTGTGAGACTCACACCCTCTTTTGTAGGAGGACATTCCTTTTTTGTGTGTGTCTTTCTTCTACCATTTTGCTTCTATCCCTCTTACATTTCGTTTTATCCACATTTTTGTTTAACCTTTTCTCTCTTCCTTCTCACCTTCTCCCTTTACTTTAGAATCCTTTTCATAGACTTCTCTTGTGTGCTCTGATACTTTGCACCTCAGTCGTGCTCCGGCTGTCCTTGCCTCTGACTTTCCTTCTGGATCCTGCTCTTGTGCTGGCAGTGGCAAGTGGTCCTTTAGCTCCTTCCCTGGAGCTCAGCTCTGCAGGAGATACGGAGGTGACAGCGTAGAGGCAGCCCTCTGACTGTCTGTGCCCAGGCCAGTGTTAATGTCACTGGCAGAGGGGCCTGCCCTTCCCTCTGAGAACTTGCTGGGGGACAGAAGGACCCCTGTGTTTACCTCCACTTCCACGATCCTCTTACCCCCAATGTGGGTCAAGCCAGATGGTGTGTTGGCCCATCCTCCCACACTTCCTTCGTTTGGCCTTCACCACCTTATCCCCATGGGGACAGTGAAGAAGGTGCTGCTCCCTACCTGTGCCAGCAAGCTGAGGGTGCTGAGACCTAGGAAGACGGAGTTCTTTCAGTCGCATGTACTATCTGCCAGGCTCTGCGCTGAGCCATGGGCGTCACAGATGTTGAAAATACATTTTCCATCCTTCGTGGGTCCACTTAGATGCCACACAGGGGCTTGTCATGGGACATTGTTTTTGACATGTTGAAAAGACCCCACAGTCTTAACTCAAAGCACATATTTCTGTATCTCTCTCTCTCTTTTTAAAATTTTATTTATTTATTTGACAGAGAGAGACATCACAAGTAGGCAGAGAAGCAGGCAGAGATAGAGGGGGAAGCAGGCTCCCTGCTGAGCAGAGAGCCTGATGTGGGGCTCGATCCCAGGACCCTGAGATCATGACCCAAGTCGAAGGCAGAGGCTTTAACCCACTGAGCTACCCAGGCGCCCCTTTGTATCTCTCTTTAATCAAAGTGTGTAACTTACAACTTCAGCTAAATACATCTAGGTTAGAGATAGAAGATGCTTTTAAAATCTTCAAATATGAAAAAAAAATAATAAAATAAAATCTTCAAATATGGGCGCCTGGGTGGCTCAGTGGGTTAAAGCCTCGGTGTTTGGCTCAGGTCATGGTCTCAGGGTCCTGGGATCGAGCCCCTGCACCGGGCTCTCTGCTCAGTCGGGAGCCTGCTTCCCCCCTCTCTCTGCCTGCCTCTCTGCTTCCATACGATCTCTCTCTCTCTTTCTGCCAAATAAATAAATAAATAAAACTTAAAAAAAAAAAAAACACTTCAAATATATATTAGTGATTCTTGCTATTTTAATTTTTTAATTTGCTGTTTAAAGGGTAAATACTTGAATGTTTCCACCAATAAACATTTTTGTACCTCTACAACTATAGGTGAAGAATAACGATTTCTTTCAATTTCTAAGGTTAGAGAGCCAAAATACTTCACAACTTCAGACCGGAGGAAAGGCCAGAGGTGTGAGGTGAAGCTCTATGATGAGACAGAGTCTTCTTTTCCAATGATATGGTAACCTCCCACATCTGTTCCAGACCGTAAAATCCCTTCTCTTAGCACCAAGACAGAATATTTTTTTTTTTTTTTAAGACAGAATATTTTTATTTATGAAAAAGATGATGGAGTTCATAGTAGGAGAGGAATAATGATGGAGGAGAAATAATTATTAAAAAGGAAACCTTGCTCTTATATATTGAGTGTTCAGTCTGTGCTGTACCTTAAGCTTACCTTAAAATGAGGCCTTTGGACAGCACGGGATTATTTGGATGGACTCCACTGTGACTGGTCCATTCCTGTCCTCTGTTTATAACAGTCAGTGATTCATTAGGTCCCGTTGGTAATGAACCAGCCGGATTCTCTGATTGCTTGGGTAGTGCCTTGGAATCAGGCCACAGGAAGGGGATAGAAAAGCAAGTGTTGTCCCCGGCTGTGCCCTGCTGCAGGGTAGAACATGGTGTCGTTAGACTCCAGATGCCTGGGCACCAAAGAAAACACTGAATTTGAAACAGGCCTTCAACCCATCAAGCCCCCTGAACAGTTGTGGGGACTCTCTTAATGGTCTGACAGAGTGGCTGTAAAGTCTTTAGACTTGTAGTCACTCAGCTCTAACCAGCCTGCAGCGACCAAACTGGTGGGGAAAGAAGGAACTGAGGAGACAGAAGTTGTCAAAGATGAGTAATGTCTAAGGAAAGGACTTATACGTGGACGTGAAGTGCCCTGTGAAACAGACAGTGAATCCTGCAAAACACAGGAGAAGCAATGTCCTTCACTTGTGCCTTTGACAACTGAGGCAATTGTCAACTCCAGCCATTAAGACATTCTTATTTTGGCAAATCATGTGGCCATTGCCAGTTTGTTTTTTTTTTTCCTAATGTGTTCATTTTTTTTTTTTTACTTCTTTTTTAAAATATGCAGTTGGGATAATGAATCTATCTTGGTTGCACAGAGCTGGGTGCCACGAGACACAGGTATGATACCGCAGTGACTGTGTTCACTGTTTATCATGTTTTATACCCCCTTCCACATAAAAGTTGTAAAATGGCTTTTTTTTTTCCCTCATCAGTAATATTTGCCTCAGATGTAAGAATAAGTTTTGACAAATTTCGGAACTGCATGACAGCAACTGTAATCTCAAAAAGCATTATTACGACTAATCCAGGTAAAAAGCCATCTGCAATGTTGTGTCCCTTTGGAAATGACTATGTCACACATTTCAGTGTTTGTGCAGTGTATTTAAGAATGAAAATAAGGTGGGGCACCTGGGTGGCTCAGTCGTTGAGCGTCTGCCTTCGGCTCAGGTCAGATCCCGGGGACCTGGGATCGAGCCTCGCATTGGGCTCCCCACTCTGCTTGTGTTCCCTCTCTCGCTGTGTTTCTCTCTGTCAAATAAATAAAATCTTTAAAAAAAATTAAAAAAAAAAAAAAGAAAAAAGAATGAAAATAAGGGGTGACCGGGTGGCTCATTTGGTTGGGCATCTGACTCTTCTTTTTGGTTAGGGTCATGGTCTCTGGGTTGTGGGATTGGCCCCAGTTGGGCCTGGAGTCTGCTTAGGATTCTCCCCCCTTTCTCTCTACCCCTCCCCGCTCCCCCCCCCACTCACACATTCATGTGCGCACACTCTTTCTCTTAAAAAAAAAAAGGAAGAAAACAAAGCTTGGAATTCATTTGAATTAAAAGTGAAAGTTGCTTTATATGCTTTACATTTATATTTAAGTTTTTTTTTTTTTTTTAGATTTTATTTATTTATTTGTCAGAGAGAGCACATAAGCAGGGGAATGGCAGGCAGAGGGAGAAGCGGGTTCCCTGCTGAGCAAGGAGCCTGATGTGGGACTCAATCCCAGGACCCTGGGATCATGACTGGAAAACCAACTGAGCCACCCAGGCATCCCTTTACATTTATATTTCTTAAACTTACAGTGAGCTATATCTTTGATACCCTTACTAACAAAAAGAAACGTGAAAGATGAGACTAGTTTATATTTTATGTTATTTTTTAAAAAGATTTTTATTTATTTGAGAGAGGGAGAGAAAGAAAGAACATGAGCAGGGAGAAAGGGCAGAGGGAGAGGGAGAAGCTGACTCCTGCTGAGCACAGAGCCTGACACAGGACTTGATTCCAGGACCCTGGGATCCTGACCTGAGCTGAAGGCAGACGCTTAACTGACCGAGCCACCCACACATCCCCAGACTCATTTTTAAAGCATCATTCCTTGTGATGGTTCTGGAGAGATCAATGTAATTGATTAGATCACCTAAATTATTGACTAAGTTTTTAAAAAATTTATTTATTTGTCAGAGAGAGAAAGAGCACAAGCAGGGGATTGGCAGGTGGAGGCAGAGAGAGAAACAGGCCACCCGCTGAGCAGGGAGCCCGATGCAGGGCTTGATCCCAGGATCTTAGGATCATGACCTGAGCTGAAGGCAGTCCCCCAACCAACTGAGCCATCCAGGTGTCCCAATTATTGACTTATAAAAGTCAATAATTTATTGACTTCTACTATATATTTATATTTATTTGACTTTTACTATATTCAAATAACTTAATACTAGAGCACTGATAATATACATGTCATGTCCTTAGTTTATAACATAGTAAAATGCCCAGAAGGCCCACCGGAGTGGCTGTTGAAAGAAGTTATAGCTTATTCTAGCATGCAGTCCAGGAAACAAGGTCTCAGAAGATGTGAGGGGTTGGTGCCCTTAAGCATCTTCACAGTCCTCTGTAGTGCAGATAGAGAGATGAGGCCAGCATGTGAAGAGTGCAGAATTCTCAGAGGTGGAATGGTCCTTCCCAACCTCAGGAAGTTGGGACTGTAATAGTGAGTCATTTCTGGCAATAGCTCACTCTGCTGGTCGCTAACAAACATCAACGATGGCTGGTTTTGTTTTTATTTTATTTTACTTTATCTTATTTTATTTTATTACATTTTATTTTAAAGATTTTATTTATTTGACAGAAAGTGAGCAAATGAGCATAAGCAGGGGAGAGAGAGAGAGGGAGAAACTTCCCGCTGAGCAAGGAGCCCAACATGGGGCTCGATCCCAGGATCCTGAGATTATGGACCTGAGCCAAAGGCAGACGCTTAACTGACTGCCCACCCAGGTGCCCCTATAATGATTGAAAATTGCAAAGCAATTCTATGTCTTTGACCAAACCATTGTCAGAATTTTTTCAAGTAGCACTGCTGTGAGATGTGACATAAAATGATAAGACTGTGCTGCATAAGTGCACTGGACCCTGTGTGTCCTCTCGGACACCACGTCCCTGAAAGTGGCATCATGGTAGGTGATATGACATGCACATGCTGTGTGTAGGGCATTGTCCTGGGGGCCAGTGACAAAATACAAATATCTCTGTCCACATGAAGCTCCCAATCCAGCAGGAGACACACAGATGATAAATGATAAAGATAAGACATTGTGAATTATGATATTGAAGAAGAAAAAGAGAAACAGGGTCAGCAGAGTCCAGGGCAGGTTGCACTTTACAGAGGGTGGTCAGGCAGGCCTCCTTGAGAAGGTGACATCTGAGCAAAGACGTGATGAGGCGGTGGGGGGTTAACCACAGGAAAGAGCGAGAGGCTCTTCGTACTGGGACAGCCATGCAAAGGCCCAGAGGTTGGCATGTGCCTGTGTGAGGGCAGAACAGCACGGAGGCCAGTGGTGTTGGAGCGCATGGAGCCCGGGCCGGAGGAGGAGTCGAGGTCAGAGGAGAGCGCTGGGTATTAAGAAGGCCTTAGAGGCTAATGAAAGGATGTTGGCTTTTACTCTGTAGCAAAGGGTTTGGAACAGAGCAGTGACATTTTCTAAGTACTGAAAGGGTCACTCTAGCTGCTGTTTTGTAAATTGATGGTGATACAACCACAATCTATTCTCAACTTTTAGGACAAGAATGCTACTCTTCAGTTCCTTTATTTTTTTTTTTGAGGGGTGTACTATGATTTATTATTTTTAAAAACTTATTAATATTAACAGTTTTATTAGTATTATATAGAGTAATGTCAATGATTTAAAGATCTCCATATGTTAAGGGTAAATTTGGCCTGGGATAATTTTTCTTTTTTTTTTTTTTTTAAGATTTTATTTATTTATTTGACAGAGAGAGATCACAAGTAGGCAGAGAGGCAGCAGAGAGAGAGGGGGAAGCAGGCTCCCTGCTGAGCAGAGAGCCCGATGCGGGGCTCGATCCCAGGACCCTGAGATCATGACCTGAGCCGAAGGCAGAGGCTTTAACCCACTGAGCCACCCAGGTGCCCCCTGGGCCTGGGATAATTTCTAAAAGACTGTTGGATTCAAAAAGTCTGTTGGAAGAAGTTATCAAGCTTGGTAGGACAATTGTATCAATAACTCAAGGTTAAGTTAATGGAACACATATTCAGTGGATGTTATGTGGTTCTGAACACAGCCTGAAAGGGGAAATGTCACAGTGTTTGGGCAACACCCGCAGCACCAGAGTGCATGCCTGCTCTTCAAAGAGACAAAGGAGAGTACTTGTAAGTGTGCATGAGTTTTTTAAAAAAATATTTTATTTATTTATTTGTTAGGGAAGGAGAGAAAGGACAAGCAGGGGGAGCAGCAGGCAGAGGGAGAAGCAGGCTCCCCACTGAGCAGGGAGCCTAACGTGGGACTCAATCCCAGGACCCTGAAGACAGATGCTTAACTGACTGAGCCCCCCATGTATCCCAGGGTGTGTGAATTTTAATGTGCTTCTTTAAATCAGCCTTATTTGCGACTTCCTGGTCTGCACCCACCAAGTACAAACTAAAAACCTCTAATGGCTTAAGCTTTCATCCTGGCTTTCCTTATGGCTTCCTCTGCCCTGAGAGTGAACACCAGGCAGCCCTGGATAACCTTGTCATCAGGTTATTTACAGCAATGCTTGAGGGAAGCTCGGGGCTTTGATTTCTGTGGCCTCCCTGCAGCACGTGCTCCTGCCTGGTGTGCAGCACTTCTGTCAGTGTTTCAGAAACATCCAATCATTCATTCACTCATTAATTTACAAGTATCTGTTGAATGCCTTTTATTTGCTAAGTGCTGAGATAACGTGGGTCCTTCCTGGAACAAGGTAGGACACGATGGGTAGATGGCCAGATGAGTAGGACAGTTGCTGGAACTACAGAGCTGAGGAGGCAGCCCCCTGTTCACAAGGGCTTCAGTCTAGTTATGTGAAAGAACGGTGGTTAGACGAAGGGTTAAATGGGAGCAAGGAAGAAGCACCTGCCTCTTCCCTGGGGGTCAGGGGGCCAAGGGGTCAGGGATCCAAGCAGCAGCATATTTGCAGAGTGTTGGGAGTGGGCGAGGGAAGGCTGAAAGGCCATTAAGTGTTGGAGGCTGT
This sequence comes from Procyon lotor, assembly GCA_028646535.1. Classification (NCBI taxonomy): domain Eukaryota; kingdom Metazoa; phylum Chordata; class Mammalia; order Carnivora; family Procyonidae; genus Procyon; species Procyon lotor. The sequence continues at coordinate 952,735 of CM053621.1, read as the reverse complement.
GGGGCTTGAGGTTGGAGGGTGTCAGAGTCACATGGGAGCCCTTTTTCAAAATCATGTTCTTGCCCTTGGGCACAGCATCTGACTCTTCCTTTTTTTTTTTTTTTTTTTTTTTAAGATTTTTATTTATTTGACAGAGAGAAACACAGCGAGAGAGGGAACACAAACAGAGGGAATGGTAGCGGGAGAAGCAGGTTTCCTGCCGAGCAGGGAGCCCGATGCGGGGCTTGATCCCAGGACCCTGGGCTCATGACCTGAGCTGAAGGCAGACCCTTAACGACTGAGCCACCCAGATGCCCCCCATCTGACTCTTCCTGAGAATACTTGTGTCCCAAGTCAAGCAGCAAGGCTTTCAAGTACACTTAAACAAATTGTTCTCCTGTTTAAAAAAGAAACAAATATAAAATTTAGAAAATACATAATAGCAAAAAGGGAAAACAACAAGCACCTATAATCTCACCATCTTATAAGAGAACCATTTCTCTTCCAGGTAATTTTGCATACCTATGTATATTTATGCCTTTTCAATTGAAAGGGGAGTATACCACATCATTCCATAAGCTGCTCTTTAACAATATCTGGTTTGTGTCTCTTCGTTTAGTAGACTACCATGTCACATTGCTAATTGGCTGCATCAGATTCTATTTGACTATGTTTTCATATGTCTTTACTGTTACCATTAAAAATAATATTGGAGGGCGCCTGGGTGGCTCAGTCAGTTAAGTGTCTGACTCTTCATTCAGCTCAGATCTTGATCTCAGGGTCATGAGATCAAGCCCTGCCTCTGGCTCCATGCTTAACTCGGAGTCTGCTTGAGATTCTCTAAACAAACAAACAAATAAATAAGTAAAATCTCGGGGTGTCTGGATGGCTCAGTCAGTTGAGCAGCTGACTCTCAATTTCAGCTCAGGTCATGATCTCAGGGTCCTCGGATGGAGCCTGGTGTTGGGTTCTGCACTTAGCGGGGAATCTGCTTGGGACTCTCTCTTTTTCTCCCTCTGCCCCTCCTCCCAGCTTACATGTTTGCTCTCTCTCAAATAAAGAAATCCTTAAAAAAAAGGTAATCAGTTACTTTTCACTTATTACGCATCTTTTATTTAAGATACCCCAGAAGCTAACATCCTATTGAATTTTATAAGAGAAAATAAAGAAACAAATCCTCTGGATGATGAAATGGACAGTTATTTGAAGGAATCCATAAATCGTAAGTGACCTTTAAATATTTTTGTTTCACATAGTAAAAGATACCATATTCTTATCCTGTAACTGCTGTATTTCCACTTTTTAAGAGGTTTGGGGCATCTGGGTGGCTCGGTCAGTTGGGCATCAACTCTTAGTTTTGGCTTTGGTCATAATCTTGGGTTGTAGGATTGGGCCCTGCGTGGGGCTCTGTGCTCAGGATAGAGTCTGCTTGGATTCTCTGCCTCTCCCTCTCCCTCTGCTCCTCTCTCTGCCCCCACACACTCTGGCTCTCTCTAGAATAAATAAATAATCTTTAAAGTTTTAAAGAAAGAAGTTTTTTTCTTTTTTTTCTTTTTTTTTTAATATTTTATTTATTTATTTGACAGACAGAGATCACAAGTAGGCAGAGAGGCAGGCAGAGAGAGAGAGGGGGAAGCAGGCTCCCTGCTGAGCAGAGAGCCCGATGTGGGGCTCGATCCCAGGACCCTGAGATCACGACCTGAGCTGAAGGCAGAGGCTTTAACCCTCTGAGCCACCCAGGCGCCCCAGTTTTTTTCTTTTTTAAGATTTTATTTATTTGACAGAGAGAGAGAGATCATAAGTACGCAGAGAGGCAGGCAGAGAGAGAGGGGGAAGCAGGCTCCCTGCCGAGCAGAGAGCTCAACACGGGGCTTGATCCCAGGACCCTGAGACCATGACCTGAGCCAAAGGCAGAGGCTTAACCCACTGAGCCACCCAGGTGCCCCTAGAAGTTTCTATAACCTTTTGCCAATCTATTGGAAGTAAAAAAAAAATTGAGCTGACTGCCTTTTTCTTACTGATTTTTGAGAATTATTTATATACTCTAGATATGAGTCCTTTGTCTCCTTTAAAGATTGCTAGCATCTCCCACGCTGAGGCTTGCCTTCCCACTCTTTTAATGGTATCTTCCAATGACCAGAAAGTCTTCATTGACATAAAATGAGTTAAATTTCTCATTCTTTTCCTTTTTTTGCTTATTATTTTTGCTGTTATGTACATTTATATCATCAGTTTTAATACAGCAAATTAATAATTTTTCTGTTACTTAACTGGAGCTATTACATGTTCTCCTTTGAACTTTATAGTTTTCTATTTGGATGTAATCCTTTGGAATTCTTAGAATATATAGAGAGCTATAATAAATTCTCTTTATTTTCAGTAAATACAATAGTTGATGTCTACACAGTTGAGCAATTAAAGGTGAAAGCTTTGAAGAATGAAGGGAAGGCTGACCCTTTCTATGGCATTCTTTATGCTTACATTTCTACGCTGAATATTGATGATGACACGACCACAGTAGTTCGACACCGATGGTGAGTAGCCCGTATTGTCAGCAAACTGATTCTTGTAAGAAAGAAAGACCAACAATTGTTAATAAATTTTAAGCTCTATAAAAGTTAAAGCTATTCTTTTTTTTTAAATTGTTTTTTTAAAATTTATTTGACAGAGAGATCACAAATAGGCAGAGGCAGGCAGAGAGAGAGGGGGAAGCAGGCTCCCCACTGAGCAGAGAGCCCCATGCGGGGCTCCATCCCAGGACTCGGAGATCATAACCTGAGCTGAAGGCAGAGGCTTTAACCCACTGAGCCACCCAGGTGCCCCGATTGTTATGCGTTTTAAGGAAATGTATAAATAAATAACCCATACTGAAGCTTCCAAGGGAAACTATGTTGATTCAAAGGTTATAATTCCTTTTCAAAGTAAAATTTGATTAGCTGTGTTTCTGTAATCCTAAAATATAAAGATATAATGGTGCCAGCAACATTTTTTTTAAGGAATTTGTTTATTAATTTGAGAGAGAGAGAGAGAGAGAGAGCGAGTGCGCGCATGAGCTGGGAGAGGGGGAGGGGCAGAAGCAGACTCCCTGCTGAGCAGAGTCCACTCTGGGGCTCAGTCCTAGGACCCTAGGATCATGACCTAAGCTGAAGGAAGACACATAACCAACTGAGCCACCCAGGTGCCCCTGCTTCCAAAAAGTTTTAACTGAGATGACAAACTGTTGTTTTATAATGTATTAAAATATTATTTTGGTTACCATGTCCTATAGCAATGCAAGGGACAGCATTTAAAAAAACTATTTTCAGCCGCATGGTGAATATGATTTAAGCCTCTCCTAGGTCAAAGTTAGTATCTAATTGTATAAAATAGTAAACCCCAGGGATTTAATATTACCGGAAAGATGCTTGGCAAAAAACCTCTAAAATGTTACTGTGAAAGTCTATGAATTTTTGTAATTGAATATTTTACTTAGGGGCGTCTGTGTGGCTCAGTCAGTTAAGTGTCTGAGTCTTGATTTCAGGTCTTAATCTCAGGGTTATGAGTTGAAGCCCCACGTTGGGCTCTGTGTTGGGCATGGAGACTACTTAAAAAAGAAAAGAAAATTTATTGAGATAGTTTTAGATTCACATGGAGTTGTAAAAAATAATAGAGATAGAACCCGCACACTCTATCCACTTTCTCCCAATGGTAACATTTTACAAAACTATAGTATTTCTTCATAGCCAGGATCCTGACATTAATTCAATTTGGTGATTTTATTGAAATTTCACCACACTGACCTGCAGTTGTGTGTGTGTGTGTGTGTGTGTGTATGTGAGGTTCTATAACGTTTTATCACATGTGCAGGTTTGTGTATCTACCACCATAGTCAAGATACTTATGGATTTTGAAAATATTTTATGATTTGGTCTTAAAATTGGAAAAGACCAATGCGGAGGCTAATCTGTAAGTCGAGTTTTTCCTTTTTAAAGAACATTTTTCAGGATGCCTGGGTGGCTCAGTTGGTTAAGCAACTGCCTTCGGCTCAGGTCATGATCCCAGGGTCCTGGGATCGAGTCCCACATTGGGCTCCTTGCTCAGCAGGGAGCCTGCTTCTCCCTCTGCCTCTGCCTGCCTCTTTGCCTGCTTGTGTTCTCTCTCTCTGACAAATAAATAAATAAAATCTTTAAAAAAAAACATTTTTCAAACACTTTTGAAAATTTTATTGTCTCCTTAATTTTTTTCCTGTGTCTTTAATATTGATATCTGAGGAAAAGCATCTGATATTTACCTTACAAGTGATCTGGGCCCAGATAAGAAAGCACTATCTTCAGATCACACCCTCTAGTCTTTCTGTCCAAATTGGGTAAAGTAAGACCTGCCTCAAAATAGGGAATAGCGTGTGATCACTGCTTAAAGAGAGAAGAGTGCATCACTAGCAGAGCTAAGAGCATTCTGGGTGTGAACCTGACCCACACTAGGATTTTTCTGTTGATGTGCAGAGGTCTAGCACAGAAGCATCAGGTGAGCATTCATGGAACTCAGGCTTTCTAGGAGCAAGACAGGATTCCTCCCTCAGAGCTCTGAGCAGGGGAGACTAGGTGGGCCTACCCCTATTTGGGAGGAATACGATGGCACAGGACAGAGGCGGGGCTCAGGCTGTTTGGAGCTGGGAAGGGGTGAAGGAAAGGAGCCCTAGTAGGGGCAGGGTGGGAGGCAGGGCGGTGGAAATGGGACTGATCGTACTTTGTGTGGTTCCTTATTTGGTATGTCTGCCCGGTGTCCTGCACTGTGCTGAGCACTCTGAAGTTAACTCTGATTTAGACTTTTAAGGGAGCACAGTTCTTCTGCTAGAGATCAGGTTGGTCATTTATGGCCTTCACATTTTATCCTTGTCTTTGTTTCTTTTCAGCTCAGGCTGTGGTTATGTTGTAAATGAAGCATCCGGCACTTGTACTGCTTGCAAGAAAGATTCTTTGGAATTTCATTCTGTTTTTCTCAGCTTCCACTTGCTAATTGACCTCACTGACCACACAGGTACCCTCCATGCCTGCAGTCTCACAGGAGGGGCCGCCGAGGAGACTCTAGGCTGCACGGTAAAGAATAGAAAGGAAAACGTGTTTTGAAATAATTCCAAATTAAATTCTCTTCCCAAGTATAGGTTATTTCAGTGAACAGTTGATGGAAATTAAGTCATTAATAAAGAGGTCTGGGGAACAAAATCAAGCTTGATTTAAACATGCATTGTTTTAGTGAAGAAATAATTGCATGTCGTGTATTCAAATCAGAGCTGATTTTGCTGTTGGGGACAGCGGCCGAGGCTGTTGACTGCAGGGCAGAAAGAAGACATTTTCTTTTTCCTTCTTTTTTTTTTTTTAAGACATTTTCTATAGTCGAGTAACAGTGGGTAGAGCAGCACATTGGAGACGCTGATCTGTTGAGGCAGAAGGAGGGTCTGGGGATCTTTCACCAAGCGGCTGAAGGGAGTCACCTCGTACAGAGTCAGAGCACAGCCAGCACCCTCGTCTGTCAGGGCCGCAGTGGATACTTCGTAGTGTGTACTCGTGATGACAGGCACTTGGCTTTTCTTGGTAGTGCTGGCTCCTGCCGTTTGCCATCAGCCCCCAGCCCCACGCAGTGTCCGGTTGGTTGAGGGCAGCTTTCTGGGCTGAGCCAACCTGACTGTTTTCAGAGATTCAGCTTGGAGCCTTTCTGACCTTATCTCCTACATTAAGACCGTTGAGCTGTAATTACTATAAGTAAAATACATTTTAGTGTGCAAATCCAAGTTTCACATTGTCAAGATGAGTTATTTATATGGATTTTGGAAATAGTTGTTTCTTTTAACCAGGTGAATGAATTTCTTGCAATGACGGATGAACAGAAAACTGCGTTGAAGTGGCAATTTCTTCTGGAAAGAAGCAAAATTTATTTAAAAGTTAGTGTATTTTACAGTACTGTTATTCTATATATTCAAGTAATAAGAAAATCCTAGAGTATGACTAAATAAACTAGTTATTTTTAGTAATGTCCAGTCACAGATATCAGAAGACTTTGGCTAAGGTGGAAACAATGAAAGTAATTAGGTATTTGTTTATTTGTTTGTTTTGTATAATATAAAGGAATTCCACATGACCCCAAAGGAACAGGGCAACAGGGGCGTCTGGCTGACTCAGTCGGTGGAGCATGTGACTCTTTTCTTTTTTAATTTTTTAAAGTTTAAAATCAATTAATTAACATATATTATTTGTTTCAGGGGTACAGGTCTGTGATTCTTCAGTCTTACATGATACCCAGTGCTCATTACAGCACATATCCTCCCCAACGCCCATCACCCAGTTACCCTATCCTTCCACCCCAACCTCTAGCATGTGACTCAGTTAGCATGTGACTCTTGATCTCAAGGTCGTGAGTTCAGGCCCCACCTCTGGTATAGAGATTACTTGAAAATAGAATCTTGGAGGAAAAAGAAAGAAATAGACCAATAAAGACAATATCTGTTATGTTTAGTCCACGGACCGCCCTGGGCTGTGGACTCAAAGCTGGTCCCCCACCTCTGTCCCACTCCCGTCCCACCCATGTAGCAGTGCTCCTCACTTCAGTGAGTAGTATCAGGTGGCCCAGTCACACGCTTGGATGCAGGGAGAGACATGCTGGGTCTGAATCCCAACTCCACTACTCCTCAGCCTCTGTGACCCTCTAGAGCTCTGTGATCCTGCATCTCTAGTTGGAGCCCCACTAGCGGCACTTCAGTGTGCGAGGATCGTAGAATCTTAGTATCAAAGGTGTATAAAGGGAGGAGACAAACTCCTTTCATTTCGCAAATGCGGAAAATGGGGTCCAAAACTGTTGCTACTTGTGCCAGGTCACAGGTGAGATGGGCTACAGCCTACGCTCTCTCTCCTTCTGTCAGTCTCAAATGTTTTCTCCTTTATACTCTTAAAAGTTTTGAAGCTCTTGTTTAAGAGAGTTATATCTGTCAGTACGTACTGCACTAGAACATGACATTGAGAATCATTTAAACCCTGTCCATGAGCCCACATTCCATTAACAGTCACCAATGATATCATCTCATGTCCCACAGCCTCTAGAGAACCACAGTGTGTTCTGCCCAAGAGTGAGAGTGAGAAAGGCAAACAGCATCTTAGTATAATCATGACAATAGTTGTGATCTCTTGGGTACTCCGAATAGTCTTGGGGAGCATTGTACCTGCTCCAGCTAAGCCTCAGAAACAGCTGTGCCCACTTCCCAGGGCTTCTTTCCTTGGGCCCTTAAGCACATCTGAGTAGGTTTCAGACATGGAGCTGCCTATGGCCTCACTGATGTTTTCACCATATTAGTTTGAGGCCTCTTTATTACTAGGCTGAGGGGGAAATTGCAGTAACATACCGGATCTCTTCCACCATGAGCATGGATTCGTCTACATACTGTCTGTTCCAAATCAGAATATACTCAGATCTTTGACCAACTTTGTTTTCCCTCCAAACAAGAGGTACCAGTTGCTAATGAGTTTGATCAATATAAATTCAAGGCAAGTTACTTATAATTTCCCTAATTGGATCTAAATATAACAGTAAGTTGCTCTCAAAAAAGGGGACATTGTACCTTTCCAAAGGACTTGTTTAAAAGATATTTAAGTCAGATTTAACAGATTTTAAGCAGATATAAAAGGATTCTATCACAAAATATAGTAAAGATCATGACAATTTCGATTGTTTTATTTAATTTATTTTTTATAGAATTAAAAAAATATTTATTTATTTACCAGAGGGAGAATGAGGGAGCAGCAGCAGGGGGAGCAGTAGGGGCAGAGGGAGAAGCAGGGAGCCTGACATGGGATTTGGATCCCAGGACCTGCAATCAGGACCTGAGCCAAAGGCAGACGCTTAACCGACTTGAGCCACATGGGTGCCCAACAATTTCAATTATTTTAAATCAGTTAAAATAGAACATGTAATTTAAAAAGTAAGAACTTATATTATTCTGCTAATATTACAAAAAACAAATGCTGTAGAGATGGGCCATTTTGTATATTTATCATATTTCAATAAAAACAATGGCGACTAGGGGCGCCTGGTTGGTTCAGTCGGTGAAGTGTCTGCCTTGGGCTCAAGTCATGATCTCAGGGTCCCGGAATCAAGACCCATATGGGGCTCCTTGCTCAGCAGGGAGTCTGCTTGTCCCTCTGCCTCTGTCCCTCTTCCCTGCTCATGCTCCCCCCCAAATAAATAAAATTCTTAAAAAACAAACAAATAAAAAACAATGGCTACTTAAAATGGTTCAGTTGGAGGGATTTCAAACCAAGATATTTTAATATCTTTTTTAAAAGATTGATTTATTTATTAGAGAGAAAGCATGAATGGGGAGAGGGACGGAGGGAGAGAGAGAATCTCAAGCAGAATCCCCCCTGAGTGGAGCTCAGTGATTCCAGGACCCTGAGATCATGAGCTGAGCTGAAACCAAGAGTCTGACTCTCAACCAACTGAGCCACCAAGGCGCCCTGGTATTTTAATGTTTTAAAACATACGGTGATATAAACACAAGTCCTTGTAAGTCTGATATTAGTGTCAAGGAATGATTTCTGAAGAGGGTAAAACCCTGACTCTCACACAAAAATAAAATGAACGTGTCAGAGTTTTAATTCAGTAATCAGTGAAGAAACTAGGGTTTTTAGGGTTTTTAAAGGGAAGGGTTTTTAAAAAAATGAATTCAAAGAAGAATTGGAAGAGTTGGGCACCTGAGTGACTCAGTGGGTTAAAGCCTCTGCCTTCAGCTCAGGTCATGATCTCAGGGTCCCAGGATTGAGCCCCGTGTCAGGCTCTCTCTGCTGGGCAGGGAGCCTGCTTCCCTCTCTCTCTCTGCCTGCCTCTCTGCCTACTTGTGATCTCTCCTCTCTGTCAAGTAAATAAATAAATCTTTTTAAAAAGTAAAAAAAAAAAAAAAAAATGGCAGAGTAGACACAGAGGCCGACAGTCAGTGGTGCTGAACTGGGGTTATCGGTAGATGGCAAAACCTGCCTCTTCCACAGGATAGAGTCAACTGCACCTTCACACAGACAGGATTCCTTCGGATTTCCCTGAGTAGGACTGCTATTTGCATCACTATCTGTTTTCTACAACATACTGTTGAGAATAGCTCAGCCATGGCCGTGAAAGCGGCCGAGCCCTACAGAATGAGGCCACCCAGACTGTGGTGGGGGGGTGTTCCACTGAAAGATGCCCACTTATCGTCATCGCCCACCTCGGCCTTTCAGTGTTTCCTGATGTTCGCCTGTGTTTTCCCGTTAGTCTTTGAAATTAGCATGGCCAACTGGCATGCCCTTCCACTCTATGTTAAATAAAACATTGCTGAAAGTGTTTTGTTAAATGTCAAAAATAAGACATTGTTATTAATAAACTGCATCATCACATCCCCAGAGCCCAACAGACTTGGGTGACTACCACTGGTTAACACCTGTCCCAGCTGCTAGTTTGAACACACTTTATTTTTACATATTATTTCTTTATTTGTTTATTTAAGTCATCTCTAAATCCACTGTGGGGCTTGAATTCATGACTGGGAGACTGAGAATGGCTCTTCCGACGGAGCCAGGCCAGTGTCCCCTTGAATACACTTTAAACACTTCTTTTGTAGGTGTTGGATTTGAAACTCCAACTTTCCTACCAAAGAGAAATGTCATGAGAAAACTAACATAGATTTTTACAAAATTACCATCGGGAGCCAGACCTGTAATTTCTCTCCTTTGGATGTGAACTCTCTCCATCGTCTTACAGCTGTCACTAGAATTGATGCTCACACCTGCAAAACAGCTCGTTGGGGTTCTCTCTGCATTCTCTGTTGTGGTCACTGGTTTTCAACTTTATATACATAGTGATTTTTAAAATTAACTCCTTTTCTCTCTCTTTTCTCCCTACAGTTTTTTTTATCACACAGAGCAAGGGGTGGATTGAGAATTAGTGTGCTCTCATGTAAACCCGCAGACCCTGTTGAGGCAAGCGGGAACCTGTCTGGACAAGGAAAAATTTAGAACAAGATACTTTAACCTCTGGACAAGAATATGAATTTCAACTCTCTTGAAAGTGGAAAATGAGTTTGAAAATTATGGATAAAATTGTATTTTGTTCAAAGGTGGTAAAAACGTTTCTATAAATTGTTATTATGTATCCTTCTGGAGTTGCTTAGGGGGTAAGTCTTAAAATCTCTCATCCACCCCAGCTCCTTTCTTAGAGGACCTTTTCTTCTGACTTTGCCCTCTCTTCCCAAGTTGGAAAATGTTTGCGTGAATTAATAAACATTTAATTTTCCCCACAGATATCAGTGATTTCTTAAGCCCCTTTCCTCTTTGTCTTGTTTCCCCGGGGAAAGATCAGAATCTCCAAAAATGACCTCCCTGGTGGCTGAGACTGCTTTCCAGGAGCTGGTGGGGCGCAGGTGAGGGCCTCTCGGCGGCTCAGGGTGGGAACAGCGGAAGCCCAGGGGTCGTGCCAGGCAGCAGCTTTGAACACTGAAGAGCTTCTCTGATCCTTGCCTTCTCTGATGACACATGGGGCCACCCAGTGCTTGTGAAGACCGGCTGACACGGAGTGATATGTGTGAGTCTGAATCACCTGGGAGGAGACCAGCCTCAAAAGATCTAGGGTTGGCACCAGTCGGGCACCTGGAAGGGCAGGGCTGCTCCGACAGGACGCCGGCCCCAACCTCCCTCCCCGCACCGCACTGGTCCTGGCGGGACCCTGGAGGGCCGTGCTCAGCTCCACACGTTCCGAGTCACTTGCTGCAGGACACAGGCCTACCAGCGCAGTCAGTGCTGGCCCACAGTCTGGGAGGTTTGGCATTTCCAGCACCCACCACAGGAGTGAAAAACAAAAAGTAAGTATCTGAAACTCTCACAAAGCCGGTATTGGGAGATAAACTCGTCAACAGTGTTGTCTCTGGCTTTTACCATAGGCAGCCATGTCAGGGGGGCAGGAGTCGACCCCCGTGTGTCCGGATTGTAGTAATAAATGAGGCAAGGCAGGACTTGACCTAGGTGTGCAGACAGGGAGTGTCCCTGATGGAGAGCTCCCCTCCTCACTCCCCTGGGGCAGGGTAAGGGGGACTTAAGTCACTTAAGGTGACTCCAGAAGGAAGAGAGAGAAAGAAGGCAGGAAAGTGGTGGAGCAAGAGGGTTCAGGCTGGGGAGAAGGGAGAAGTGAGGGGCCCGCCTGGTGGCCACATTCACTCTCTGTTCATTAAGCAAGAGCGCTTGTCCAAGAGCACAGGAGACCAGGAAGGACACCTGGCCCGAGTGGTGTGTCGGGAATGGCTGTGCCAGGCTTCTTGGTGCCCTGATCTCTGCCAGCAGGTCCCAGAGCACCAGTGCCTGGATCACAGGGACCAGTACCGGCTGTGTGGGCTCCTACCATCCGGGGGCCTCAGCTGCCCACTGGCCTCAACAGCATAATACAGAAGCCTAATGTAGGCATTCTCAAATCAGGCTTTTATGTCATACTCAGTGTTCCCCAGCCACAGCTGTGGGCCCTGGCATGGCAGCGGAGGGCTCTGAATGGCCTCTTCACTGCTATCTTGGTGACCTCTCAGTCCACCAGCATTTAACCAAGGAAACCCCATGCCTGTCCCTGGAGCCCCCCCCCCCCATTGCTGATTTCATCTGACACCATAGGAATCGACGGGGCTACGTGTCAGGCTGTACAGAATCAAAGAGGCTTCCCAAGTTTAGCTTACACACGTATGAAATGAAGATGACAAGTTGGTTGATATCTAAAATTTGGCTGTAGATTAGCCGGAATTCACACACTCAAAGGCGTAAAGAAAGAAGCATCCCGCTCCACCACTACAAAATACACGAGTCCCTGTCCAGCACCTCTACTTCCCGCTGCTCCCCAGGGGCTGTGTTTCCTGGTCCTGGAATCTTCCCATCCGCAGGTTTGCTTTGCCTTGTGTAAATCTATGGTGACTGTATGATTTATCCTAATCTACTCGAGGTTGCTTTCAGCAGGATTCTCCTTTCCTAATTTTGCTCTGCACGTGGCAGAACATGTGATACGTGTCACATAAAATTGACCATTTTGGGGCGCCTGGGTGGCTCAATCGTTAAGCGTCTGCCTTCGGCCCAGGTCAGATCCCAGGGTCCTGGGATCGAGCCCCGCATCGGGCTCCCTGCTCTGCGGGAAGCCTGCTTCTCCTGCTACCATTCCCTCTGCTTGTGCTCCCTCTCTCGCTGTGTTTCTCTCTGTCAAATAAATAAAATCTTAAAAAAAAAAAAATTGACCATTTTAGCCATTTTTAGGTGTACAATTGAATGGCCTTCACGATGCTGTGCAACCACATCCACCTCCAGAACTTTTTCATCTTCCTAAACTGACACTCTGTCTCCGTTAGACGATTGCTCTCTATTTCTGCCTCTCCAGCCCCTGGTAACCTCCGAGCCACTTCATGTCCATGAGCTTGACAACTCTGGGTACTTGATGCAAGACATGACCTTTTGTGTCCGGCTTCTTTCTCTGGGCATGATGTGTTTGAGGTCCATCCACGCCACAGCAGCTGTCAGCGTGTCCTTCCTTCTTGCACTTGAGTTTTCCGCTGTATGGACGGACATTTTGTTCACCCACTCATCTGTCTGTGGACATGTGGGCTGTTTCCACCTTTTGGCTCTTGTGATCAACCCATCACAGCTGCTGTGAGCATGTGCTTACAAGTGCTCTCATGTTTGTCTGTCTTTCCTGTCATATGTCATCTTTCTTTGTTAAAACCTATGGTTTTACAGGTTACTCTATAATCTGTGTTTACACTTAATACTTTGTAATAAACCTTTTTACGTGATTCAACATTTGAGCTAACTTTAATGGCTATATATCATTTTATTCATTATATAAATGTAGGGTAGTAGATGCAATCAGTCCAATACTGTTAGACATTTAAGATGTTCCCCATTTGTTACTATTGGAAATGACAGCTATAGCTAAATTTTGTCCACATTCTTAATGATAAGTTTTGGACATTAAATTGCTACAATAATATGAATAGCTAACATTATTGAGTGCTTTCCATGTGACAGACACTGTAATAGACACTTAGAGTACCCAATTTATTATTTTATTATTTTTTTGAAGATTTTATTTATTTGATGGAGGGAGAGCACAAGCGGGGGAGGAGCAGAGGGAGAAACAGACTCCCCACTGAGCAGGGAGTCCCACGTGGGGCTCGATCTCAGGACCCCGGGATCATGACCTGAGCCAAAGGCAGATGCTTAACTGACTGAGCCACCCAGGCGCCCAGTTTATACAAGGACTGTTAATTTGCCCATTTTACAGATGGGACCTGAAGGCCCAGCTGCAGGAGCTGGAAATAGGAGTGGTTGTGTGGGCAGGCTCACACTCCGTGTGCTGCTTCCAGGATGGTCTCTGGCTCTGAGCTTCTCCATCTGTGGGTCTCCTTTTATAAACAGGGATGACAATACCGACTTCTCTTGGTGACTGTCAAGACTGAGTACATCCATATATGTCTTGTGCTTAGACTCACATGCCTGGTACATGTTCAGGGAATATGTTGTAAATCTTGAAGGATAGTAGTTTCACTGCCACTCATATCTGGCAATATTTTTGTTGTGTGAATCCTATTCTGCTTTTATAGTTTGATTTTTTTTTATAGTTGAATTTTTTTTTTTTTTAAGTAGGCTCCACGCCCCAAGGTGTGGCTTGAACTCATGACCCTGAGATTAAGAGTTGTGTGCTTGGGGCCCCTGGGTGGCTCAGTCAGGAGTGTCCAACTCTTGGTTTTGGATCAGGTCATGATCTCAGGATTTTGAGATCAAGCCCTGTGTTGGGCTCAGTGCTCAGCACAGAATCTGCTTGAGATTCTCTCTCCCTCTCCCCCCACCCCTCCCCGCCCACACTCTCCCATGTGCTCTCTTTCTCAAATAAAGAAATAAGTCTTGAAAAAAAAAAAAGAGTTATGTGCTCTACCAACTGGGCCAGCCAGGCACCCCTATAGTTGAATTATTATACTTCCAATTACTTTACTCTCTCTCTCTCTTTTTTAAGATTTTATTTGTTTAACAGTGAGAGATTGATTACAAGTAGGCAGAGAGACAGGCAGAGAGAGAAGGGGAAGCAGGCTCCCTGCTGAGCAGAGAGCCCGATGCGGGACTCGATCCCAGGACCCTGAGATCATGATCTGAGCCAAAGGCAGAGGCTTAACCCACTGAGCCACCCAGGCGCCCCTTTACTCTTTCTCTTTAAAGTATATGAAAGTTTTTAGCATATTTGAATTAATCGTATTGAAAAGAAATATAAAACTTACCTGAAACCAAGGATACTACACCAACATTAATACTATAGATGTACCCAATAGTCTAATTAAAACAATAAGTACAAAAATATTGAAAGATGTTAGCCTCACTATTAATCAAAGAAATGCAGATTAAAATGACCATAGCCATAGGGACACCTGGGTGGCTTAGGTGGTTTAAGCATCTGATTCTTGGTTTTGGCTCAGGTCCTGATCTCAGGCGTATGAGACCGAGCCCCGTCTGGCTCCAGGCTCAACAGGGAGTCTGCCTGAGGTTCTCTCTCCTTCTCCCTCTGCCCCTTCCCACCTCCATGCTCTCTTTTTCTTTAAAAATAAATAAATAAATAAATAAATCTTTTTAAAAAGTGATTATAGCCATGATATCCAGCATTAGCTAGGGCGTGCATAAAAAGGTATTCTTAAACACTTATGTCAAGTACAAATTCGTGTGTCATTTTCCCATGGCAATTTGGCAAATACATAATTTAAAGTGCAGACAATTTAGCCGATTTCACTTCTATGCCTTTCCCTAGGGAAATAAACGAATGTCATATGATGTAAACGGAGGATGTTCCTTACATCACTGTTTCTAACAGCATAACATTTAAAACCTCCGCAGCCTGTAGGAGAATGTTGGGCCCCACCCAGATCCCCTGCACCCTCAGGTACACACATATCCCTCAGCTTCTCTGAGGTGGAGAATTACCTGAGGGAACTTACGGGAGGGGTGGGGAGCAGATTTCGGATTTCAGATTTCCCCTTGGGATGGTCAGTGGACTGAAGCTCATCTCTAGCTCTAAGGCCACCACATTCTGTCTCTGTTTGCTCTCTGCCCTTTTGGCTTCCTCTGCCCTTTTCTCCTGAGAGTGCTCCTTCAGCAAACCATCTGGACGGGAACCCCACCTTAGCTTGGCCTCTGTGGTACTCAATCTAAGACACGGCATTAAAAAGGATCATGAAAACCTATATTCACTGACCTGGAAAGAGGTTCACAGTATATTAAGCGGATGTAGAATATTCACTTTTCATAAAAGCTCAATGAACTTTAAAAAAAAAAAGTGCAGAAGAACACATGTGAAGCCATACATTCTACATGAACTAATATAGAATTTTTTTCTTAAGTGTGGTAATGGTATTGTGTCTATATAGGAGAAGGTCCTAATTCTTAGGAGATATGTAGTGGAAGGGCGGAGTGTTTCTGCAACTCATTTCCAGTTTTCCGGCCTACGTGTGTTCAGGCACACAGGATACATGCATGTGGAGAGGGACTGAGTGTGGAGAGAGGCAGAGAGAACAAACACAACCAATATTAACAATTACTGAACCAAATGAAGGGTGTATGGAGTTCACTGTATTAGTCTTTCAACTTTTTGGCAGGTTTAAATTTATTCAGAATAAAAAGTTGTGGGCGCTAGGATTATTTTGATTTTTAGTAAGATCAGGAATTGTGGGGATTGGTGTCTCTCTTTTTTATTCTTGAAGCCAAGGACTTTGTGTGCTCCACCTGCGATGCTGTTGTCAGCTGTTTGTGTCAAAGCTCGTGCCACCACCGTGGAGGACGTTGACCCCTCTGGGTGCTGGTTTGTGCCGCCCGAGGGGGCTGCGGTGAGCCTGCTCCTGCCTCACACATTTTGGCTTGCTTTGACGTCTGTCAGCTTGGTGGACTTGTCTCAGCTGAACCTCACGCCTGCCAGCTAGACTAATACACGTTCAGTGTGAGCACACCCTTGAGCCGGCTCTTCCGCCTGTGGGAACCTAGCCCACGTAATTACAATTGTGCCGATTCTACTAGCAAATGACTAGAAACCATTTCATTTGCCAACAACAGAGGAGTGATTTCAGAATCTTGCAGTTACTGAAAGCGGCACTGCAGAAATGTGCCGACCGCCACAGAGTCACAACACTTTGTGAGGAAGGGTTAGGAAATTGAGTTATGGGAAAATCGTATTTTTTTAAAAAGATTTTATTTATTTATTTGACACAGAGAGAAATCACAGGTAGGCAGAGAGGCAGGCAGAGAGAGAGGGGGAAGCAGGCTCCCTGCTGAGCAGAGAGCCCGATGTGGGGCTCGATCCCAGGACCCTGAGACCATGACCCGGGCCGAAGGCAGAGGCTTTTTTTTTTTTAAATTTTATTTATTTATTTGACAGAGAGAGAGAGATCGCAAGTAGGCAGAGAGGCAGGCAGAGAGAGAGGGAGAAGCAGGCTCCCTGCTGAGCAGAGAGCCCGATGCGGGACTCGATCCCAGGACCCTGAGATCATGACCTGACCGGAAAGCAGAGGCTTTAACCCACTGAGCCACCCAGGTGTCCTGGCAGAGGCTTTAATCCACCAAGCCACTCAGGCACTCCAGGCAAATCGTATTTTAAGAATTGCAATACAACCACAGATTTGGAAGAAGGTACAGTAAATGCTTCACTTTGGCTGTCTCTGGGTGAATGGGATTTTGGGCATTTTTGCTTATTCATATTCTTGAACTCATCTGTAATAAACACATACTGCTTAAGCCATTAAAATAAGAAACTTGATTAGAAGATAAAATAAGTTAAGATAGTATGACATCTAATAAACAAGTCCAATCCTGGCATTTCTTCACAATAAATTATAAATAAAATATGGGGCTGCCCAATACTTAGGTTTGAATCTTATTTATTTACCTGCAAGATACAGCCTGCATTGTGGTCAAGACTTAATGTTCTGGTCTTAAGAAATCTAGGTTATAAGTTGGTTCTCTCCCTCGGCTGAGTGACCATAAAGCCAGGCTAGCTAGCCTCTAAATCTACATGTTCATGTTTAACAGGGATGGTAGTAATACCAAACTCACAGCTTTGTTGAGGGTGAAATAATACATGGAAAGCTCTTGATCCAGTGCCTAGTAGTACTAAGGGCTCAGTAAATGTGACCTATTTTTAAATTAGATGTCCTCAGCTTTCTGCAAGGGGACTGCAGGTGTCTTCTGTTTACATATCTAGCAGGAGCCCCGGCCTAAAGGATACCACCGGGCACTGTGCATCTTGTGAAGACTTTTTGTCCACGGAGAGCAGGTGGGAAGAAAGGTAGCTTTCCTGGGCCATTCAACTTCCTCATCTCTGGTTGGAGGTAGAGGTGCTGATTAACTCTGTTAGTGGAGCACAGTGCTCTAGAGGCCAAAGGTCAATGACCAAGGTCTGAACCCCTTAGTGAGGAAGTGTGCCTCCTAGCCACTAATTAAGTGATAAAAGTAAACTTCTAGGCCAAATAAAATATAGCATTTTTATTTGGAAAATAATAGTTTCAAAATTATCCCCTAAACTCAGAATCTACAGGCCATGGTACAAATGAGTGAGGTTGCCACTAATCGTTCATTTATTAAATACAATTTTATTTATTTATTTTTAAAGATTTTATTTATTTATTCGACAGAGAGAGATCACAAGTAGGCAGAGAGAGGGGGAAGCAGGCTCCCTGCCGAGCAGAGAGCCCGATGTGGGGCTGGATCCCAGGACCCTGAGATCATGACCTGAGCCGAAGGCAGAGCTTTAACCCACTGAGCCACCCAGGCACCCTAAATACAATTTTAAATTAATTATGTGGAGTAGGGTTTGTCCACATTTCCATGATAAGAAGCACTTGGGAGTGCTGGAGATTAATTCTGCTAATTAATACAGTGGGCCTGGTATGGGCAAGTAATGTGGAAATATTTATTTTTACAAATACCGCCAGATGCTTATCATGATCAATTTAGGAAACATGATTTTCAAAATCTTTTGCATATCTTAAGTTTAATTACTGATCTCAGAATGTCCCAATGAAAAGTCTTTTTTTTTTTTTTTTTTAAAGATTTGTATTTATTTTTGGAGAGAAGGAGAAAGGACAAGTAGGAGGAGGGTCAGAGGGAGAAGCAGAGTTCCCGATGAGCAGGGAACATGACCTGGGGGGTTCCATCTCAGGACCCAAGGATCATGACCTGAGAGGAAGGCAGATGCTTAATGGACTGAGCCACCCAGGCGGCCCTCAGTAAAAAGTCTTATCCAGTCCAGTTTTAGGAAAGGAAAGTCTTCTGAACATTAGGTTTGATCAATTCTCTGCTTTGGAAGCATCACAAAAACTTAATTTGGTCATTTCTTAAAATACATTCAATCTTCTTTCCATTTCTGGCCTCGCTTTTCTGGATCACGTTTTCCTTGAAGGGTCCATCTTAAGTCATAACGATCGATTAAATCATATTTAAGAGTTAGTTTCTTATTAAAGGATTGTCACATATAACCACCTTTGCTTGCTTCTGTCCAGCTCCCTTCTCTCCTGAAAATAAGTCAGGGTGCTTTGCACACTCAATACTCTGGCTTTTCCACCTTAAATCTCATACTAACGACCCCGTGTATGCCAGCCTGGATCTCATCGTTTTCTTTCACGGGTCCGACTCCCTTCGGCGTCCCGGTCAAGATAATGTCTCCTTCTTCCAAGGTGATTATCTTAGAAACGTAGCTGATAATGTAGGGGATGGAAAAGATCATGGAGGCTGTCTCACCCTCCTGTCTGAGTTCGCCGTTGACCTTGAGCCAGAGCTTTAGGTTGTGCGGATCCGGGATCCTCTCTTTGGGCACGAAGGCACTGACCGGGCAGGAGGCCGTGAAGCTCTTGGCCAGCGTCCAGGGCAAGCCCTTCTTCTTGCACTCGTCCTGCACGTCTCTGGCGGTCATGTCCAGACACAGGGCATAGCCGGCCACGTAGTCCATGGCCGCGGCCTCCGGGACGGCGCGGCTGCGCCTGCCCATCACGACGCCCAGCTCGAGCTCGTGGTGCAGGTTGCGGCTGTAGGGCGGCACGAGGATGGCCGAGCCGTCGGGCACGTAGGCGGTGGACGGCTTCAGGAAGAGCACCGGCTCGCGCAGCACCGCGCTCTGCATCTCCTTCACGTGGTCCGCGTAGTTCCTGCCCACGCACACGATGTTCTTCCCCCACTCCCAGAAGCGGGACAGCGGCCTGGGGGCTGCCATGGCCAAGCCGGGCGCCCTGGAAGTCACGTGACCCCGCCGGGGCCCGGTCACCTGACGCCTACGGCGCCCGGGAGAGAACGAACTACCTCGCAGCGCTGTCCCGTCCGCGACGGCAGGTTCCGCTCTGCGCTCTACGGGCTGCTCGGCAGTCGCGGCGCCTCAACCCCTGGGAGCCGCTGTCCAGTAGCTGCCTCGGGACACTGGGCTCGTCCCTGGAGAGAGGCAGAAGCCCTGACACCGCCCTCCGGCCGCCGACGCCGCAGGTAGCTCCCGGCTCCCGGCCCGCACTCAGGTCCGCGGGAGCACGGCCGGCAGCGGGCACGGGTTTGGATGGGGGCGCTGATTGGCCGGGGTCTGGGGCGGGGGCGCGAGGCGTGCGCTGATTGGCTGGGGGGCGGGGCGGCGGGTGCCGATTGGCTGCGGCGCGCCGCCGGCGCGTGCAGGCCCGCCCACCTCTCGCGCCGTCGCCCCGCCGCCGCCACCCCCGCCGCCGTCGCCGTCGCCCCGCCGCCCCGGGTCATGGTGCTGGGCCGCGGGCTGCTCGGCCGCCGGAGCCTTGCCGCGCTGGGAGCCGCCTGCGCCCGCCGCGGCCTGGGTAGGTGGGCCGGCGCCGGCCGCGGCGCGGAGGGGCGCGCCTGACAGGCGCCGGGGGCGCGGGGCCCGGCCCGCGGAGGGGGGCCCGCCGGCGTCGTGACCCGGTAGCGGCGGTTGGGCAGCGACCCCGCGAGGGGTCTGGGGGCGGCCGGGAGTCGCCGGGCCGCCGCGGGCTGACGCTGTTTTCTGTCGACACAGGCTTGTAACCCTTGCCGGCGTCCAGGCGCGCCGGTTGGGGTCGAGAAAAGGCCCCGCGCCGCTTGAGTCAGACTTTGCGGGGGCTGAAGACAGAGTGGGGTCACTGGTCAGCTGGGGGTTGCTGGCGGATTTGTGCCCGGTAAGGAGACGTGCGCCCCAGGAGCCCCGCGCCCCCGTCCGCCCGCGGCCCTCCCGGGGGTCCCTTCCCCGCCGGGGCGGACCCTGCGTGTGTGCGCCCCGGGGCGGCGTTCCCATCTCTTCCTGGGAGCTTCGGCTGACTGGAAAAACCCAGGGTACGCGATTCTAAAGTGCAAAGGGCAGGAAGCCCGGGCGGTACCCGGGTTGCAGCGAGACGGGGTCGTGGGGCTCTGGCGCTCCCTCTAGAAGGAGAGGCGTGGGGCACGCGAGCTTCCAGGGCCTGCACTTCCAGCTGCCAGATTCCTGTCCCACTGCCAGTTACCTCTTGCTTTGTTAGAATATTTTGACCTTGATTTTGAAATCTCTTTTTCTTTATTTCCTGATATCTTATCTGGCTGATGTGGCAATAGGGGCAGTAGGGTAACCCGAGTCTTTGGGAGATGGTTAGCGGTTGGACACATGACCACATAGCAGTTGTGAGGGAGGCAAAGCCGTCCTTGGCCATTTTAGATCTTACTGAGAGCACTCAGTGTTCTGGAGCGGGGAAGGTGTTGCTGCTACTAAGGAAAGAGCCTGTCCTCTTTTCCATTTGGGGACCCTCCTCTGAGTGTCAGGGCTACACCTTTTTGCTTCCGGAGTAAGGCAGAGAGCATAAGTAGGACTATAGAGAATTGCCAGGGTTGTGGCCGCCTGGTTCAGAAAGGAGCCCAGTCCAGGTCATTGGATACTGTGCAGAAGGATGGAGTCCAGTTCAAGAGAAGCCAAACAAAACAATGTCGTAGGATTCGGACTGGACTATAGGCTGCAGTTCTGTGCCCTCTGCTTATACAAAAGGTCACAATTGCAAACCAGTGAGTTGGAAGCATTTCTCAGGCATATAGTTTTTGGAAAAGGAATAAGGCTTCTGGTGGTGCCTGCACAAGTCACTAAATCCCCCGGGTTCTCTGGGAGAAACTTTATAGCACCTAGAGGAGCCTGAGCACAGGCTGTAAACACATTCCCTTCACCTGGGCGGCGTTCCTCTCCCAGAATCGAAGGAGAGTCCTGTTTCAGACCTGCTTTCCTCTCTCCCCAGCCCCCAGTAGGCGTACTCCGCCCTGGAGTCCTCCAGTAGTGCTGGGGCCCCGGGAAGGTGGGCTATCACAGAAACCTGATCATTCAGAAATGTTTGTCTTGCTGAGTATGAGGAGACGGGCCTGGAAAATGCCCAGCTGGTTGTCTAGGGAAAGGGGAATTGGATATCTCTGCGTCTTAAAAGCTGCAGTTCAGTTTCCCTGGCCGTGGCAGATAAGGACGAATTCAGCGTTAAGCGGCCCCTGGAGATGTGGCCTGTCAGTCAGTGGGTCCTACCTGCTTTCTGGATCCCTTTTGGAAGAGGCCCTCATTCTGGCACCTCCCCCAGAATTTCATGGCTGTCTTCTGTCACCTTTTGTGGTGTTCATCTCTTTCACATCAAGACCAGGTATTGTTGGGGCCTCTGAAATTTTAGATCGAAGAGGAGTTTCGTTGTTGCAAATGATTTGGCCCCTGACCGCTTGGTGGAGGATGCTTTTGGCCCTTGCTCACTCTTGACACACCCTGGCAGGGTCCTTTGGTTCACCTGGATGGCGATTCTGTGTCCTGCACACTTGAATCTGGGACCAGGGGCCACCTCTCCCACGTGTCAGGCCCTGGTGCCTTTTGTGCGAGTTCCTGCCTATGAAAGTGAATATTGTTTTCTTCTCCAGCTGGAGGCCTAGGAAGGGTCAGAAGCGTTTGCCCTCCAGGGGTGCCTGCCCTCCGGGTTCCTCTTTGTGGTCTTTCCGAGTCGGGTGTGAACACCTCAGGACTGGCATTGGTCACTTCCGAGAGTGAAGTGAAGCCTGTGAATCACAGGCACAAACCGGCACCTCTGTCCTCTGAGAGCTCGTGAAAAAGAAAATCAGGATCATAGTCTGAAAGAAGTGATTTCCATGAATATGCATGTGAAGAATTTTCTGTGTTTTTCTTAGGGATGTGGTAAAATGAGGATATTTTCTTCTTTACTGAAGGAACTCAGAAAAACCGTTGTGGCGAGCTTCGCACTTGGCCACTCGCCGAGTCCCTTCCCCGGGATGTTGCGTCCCCAGCACGCGTGCCCTCCCCTCCCGGCCGGGGTCTTGTCTTTGGGTCTCAGCCTGGGGCGGCCACCCCAGGTCAGTGAACACTGACCGAAGCTGTGCTTTGTCTTCAGGCCCAGCCCTGCTGGGAGTCCTTCTCCATCACACGGACTTAAGGAAGAGCTTGACCGTGGAACAGGGCACCATGAAGGTTGAGTTACTGCCCGCACTGACGGACAACTACATGTACCTGATCATCGATGATGAGACCAAGGAGGCCGCCGTCGTGGACCCAGTGCAGCCCCAGAAGGTGGGAGGCAGGGCCCCAGCACCATCCCATCTCCTGCCAGGGCTGGTAGCCGCAGTGTCCTTGTAGCTTGGCTGAAGCTAAACAGTTCACCCATTTGGTTTTTTGAAAAACAATTAGTGGCCAACCACTGTGCCATCGGGCAGAAGGCCAGCGAGGGCTAGAGGCCGCCAGCAACTTGGGCGAGGAGAGCAATGGGCTTCTTTCTGGAAGGTCCCTGGGTACCAGGAAGCCTCAGGGGTGGTGACCTCGGCTAGTGGGGCTGCCTGAGCTGCCAGCTGGGTCAAGAGAAACCTGGAGCAGGGGCAAGTCGGCAGGGGCAGGGCAGGGCGGGGCGTGGCTGCTCCCAGCCAGGCCTGGGTTCTGCTGGGCCCCCTGCCGCTCGGCCGGCCAGCGCCGGGAGTGTGACCGTGGCCCCCATCGTGCCTCTCGTTTGGTTGCAGGTTGTAGAAACGGTGAGGAAGCACGGTGTGAAGCTGACGACGGTGCTCACCACTCACCACCACTGGTAAGCCCTCACCAGCCGGCCACTTGGGCCTGTCGGCTCTGGGCCGTGTGCACCCCAGGCCGGCGTCGGTGGGGGTCGGGCACTTGCGGGCTCTCTGGGCTCTTCTACAGGTAGAGACCCGCGGGATTGGGGTGCTGGAAGCCCTGGTCCCTGCCCAGCTGTGGTCTCTGTGCCGCTGAGGGTCAGCCCCAGTGGGCTTCTCAGAAGATGTGCCGGTGGTGGCCTCCTGTGCTGCTGTCCCTCGTCTTTGGCTCTGGGCACCGCTCCCTTGGGGGGGTCCATGGGGTGGACCTCCAGCAGCGTCTGTGATGGCTGTGGGGCTCGGTGATGGGAGACTGGCTTTGAGGTCAGGGAAGAAACTATTCTAGATGTTGGTGTTTTTAAAAATCAAGCTGCTCTATTTGGAGAGGTTGTGGTTTTTGAAATTGAAGGTAAGGGTTGAAGGAAACACCCGTGTTTGGGTTTAGGGCTAGAGCTGTTTGTGCAGGACCCCTCCTCACCCCATGGGGTTTTTGAAACTTTTGAGGCTCTTTACAGCTAGAAAAAAATATTTGTTTGGCTCTAAATTGGCTTTTGCACGTGAGTGCGCGAGGGCAGCCCTAGCTCCGGGGCTTCAGCCTGCAAGGGGCGGGGTCTCCACCGGAGCATGCTGAGGACCTGGGCTGGCTGGTTTGTTTGGAGGTGGCTGATGTGTCGCTAAGGCACCGAGAGTCTTTGGGGTGTAGCCCCGAGTCTTTGGGGTGTAGCCCTGGGCCATCAGCTGTTAACTCCTGAATGCAGACGGGCGGGCCCACAGCCTTGCCCTTGGCCCTGCAGCTGGGCTCGTTTTCTGGGAAGAAGCCAGATCTGCCTCCCACTGAATCTCGCGGTTGGCTTCTCCCTCCTTCGCTGAGCAACCGCCAGGTCACTTTTCTTAAGTTGTGATGCCCTGGGGTTTTTCCTCTGTTTATGTTAGAATACAAAACCCCAAATTCATCCCCAGACGGAGCCCCAAGGCGCCAGTGCCTCCCTCCCTCCCTCCCTGCACTCCATGGAGGCGGTGGGGCGGTGGTGTTGACACCGGTCCTTGGAGCGGGCGCGTGTGTAGCCCTAGCAAGGGCAGAGCCCTGCTGGGTCTGGGCCCTCGAAGGGCTCCATGGGCCAGGGTGCGGTGAGGAGCAGGAGCCCTCCCCTTGTCCTGGGAAGGCTGATCTGGGGCAGGGCCCTGGGCTTCGGCTGTGCACATCCCGCCCCACAAGGTGGGACACGGGCTGGCCTGGCCCCTGGGACACTGCCGAGTTGTGTATGTATATATGTGTTTACTTGTTTAAAGGTGCGTGTTTTTATTTTTATGTTTTAAATTTTTAAAAAATTTTTATTTTAATTCCAGTTAACATATGGTGTTCTATTGGTTGCAGGTGTAGGGCATAGTGATTCAGCGGCTCTGGGCTTTACTCCGTGCTCATCACGCGTGCGCTCCCTAATCCCCATTGCCCATGGAAGCCTCCCCCCACCGCCTCCCTGCTGCTAACCATCTGTTCCCTCTCAGGAGCATGCTTCTTGGTTTGTCTCTTCTTTTTCCTTGGTTCGTTTCTTAATCCCACATATCATTGAAATCATACTGCATTTGTCTTTCTCTGACATTTCACTTAGCATTATTCTCTGGCCCCGTCTGTGTTATTGCAAATGGCAGGAGCTCATTCTTATAGCTGAGTAATACTCCATTGTGTGTGTGTGTGTGTGCGTTCACACACACATATAGATATTACATATCTTTGTCCATTCATCAGGGGATGGACACTGGGCTGCTTCCGACGTTTGGCTGTAGATAACGGGGCCATAATCAGGGTGCATGTATCCCTTTGGGTGAGTGTTCTTGTATTCTTTGGGTAAAGACCCAGTGCTGCAATTCCTGAATCGTAGGATAGTTCAGTCTTTAACTTTCTGAGGAGCCTCCACACTGTTTTCCACAGTGGCTGCACTGCTTTGCACTCCCACCAACAGTGCACGAGGGTTCCTTTTTCTCCACGTCCTCATCAACGCCTGTTTCTTATGTTGTTGATTTCTGCCATTCTGACAGGTGTGAGAGGGGCTGTGTCCTTGCGAGTTTGCTTTGCATCCCCCTGATGATGAGTGACGATGAACATCCCCTCACGTGGCTGCTGGCCGTCTGGGTGTCTTCTTTGGGAAACTGTCTATTCATGTCTTCTGACCATTTTTTCAATTTGGATTAGTTATTTTTAGGTATGTTGAGTTATATAAACTTTTTATAGATTTTGGATACTAACACTTTATCAGAAATGTTATTTGCAAATAGCTTCTCCCATTCTGTAGGCTGCTTTTAGTTTGGATGGTTTCTTTGTGCAGAAATATTGTATTTTGATGCCATCCCAGTAGTTTATCTTGGCTTTTGTTTCCCTCCCTCTGGAGATGTGTGTAGCAAGGAGTTCCTGTGCCTGATGTTAGAGATGTCACCGCCTGTGTTCTGCTCTAGGATTTTCAGGGTTTCAAGTCTCACATTTAGCTCTTTCATCATTTTGAGTTTTTGTTTTTTTTTTTTAAAGATTTTATTTATTTGACAGAGAGAAACACAAGGAGAGAGGGAACACTAGAGCAGAGGGAATGGTAGTGGGAGAAGCAGGCTCCCCGCCGAGCAGAGAGCCCGATGCGGGTCTCGATCCCAGGACCCTGGGATCATGACCTGAGCCGAAGGCAGACGCTTAACGACTGAGCCACCCAGGCGCCCCTTGAGTTTGTTTTTATGTGTGTAAGAAAGTGGTTCAGTTTCGTTCTTTTGCATGTAGCTGCCCTGTTTTCCCAACACCATTTGTTGAAGAGACTGTCTTTTCCCCACTTGGGGTTGCGGTGGGGACACTTACCACCCCACCCCCCCCCGATATTTTTGGCTGGGTCATTTCTTTGTTCTCTCGTCTGTTCTATCGATCTATGTGTCTGTTTTTGTGCCAGTACCACACTGTCTTGATGATCACAGCTTTGTAATATAGATTGGAATCCAGAATCGTCATGCCTCTAGCTTTGCTTCTCTTTTCAGGACTGCTGTGGCTATTTGGGGTCTTTTGTGGTTCCATAGAAATTTTAGGATTCTTTGTGGTAGCTGTGAAGAATGGGGGTAGTATTTTGATAGGTATTGCATTAAATGTGTAGATTGCTTTGGGCAGTATAGACATTTTAACAGTGTTTGTTCTTCCGATCCATGAGCGTGGAATGGAATGTCTTTGTTTGTTTCTGTTTCTTTCATAAGTGTTCCATAGTTTTCTTTTTTTTTTTTAAAGATTTTATTTATTTATTTCACAGAGAGATCACAAGTAGGCAGAGAGGCAGGCAGAGAGAGAGAGAGGGAAGCAGGCTCCCCGCCGAGCAGAGAGCCCGATGTGGGGCTTGATCCCAGGACCCTGAGATCATGATCTGGGCCGAAGGCAGAGGCTTTAACCCACTGAGCCCCCCAGGCGCCCCGTGTTCCATAATTTTCAGGGTCCAGTTCTTTCACGTTTTTGGTTAGGTTTAGTCCTAGGTATTATATATTTTTGGTGCAATTGTAAATGGGATCACTTTCTTAATTTCCCTTAGTGCTGCATCATTAGTACATAGAAATGCAACAGATTTTTGGGCATTTTTTTTATCCTGCAACCTTACTGAATTCATGTGTCAGTTCTAGCAGTTTTTTGTGGTCTTTTGGGTGGGGCATTGCCACTTTATTTATTTTAAAGATTTAATTTTGTTTATTTGACAGAGAATGTGAGAGAAGGAACACAGCTGGGGGAGTGGGAAGGGGAGGAGCAGGCTCCCCACCGAGCAGGGAGCCCAATGCGGGGCTCGATCCCAGGACCCTGTGATCATGACCTGAGCTGAAGGCAGACACCCAATGGCTGAGCCACCCAGGCTCTTCCATTTTATTTTATTATTAATTTATTTTTAGGGAGGGAGAGTTGGGGGGAGGGCAGAGGGAGAGAGACAATCTTAAGCAGGTTCCACCAATCTCACGGCCCTGAGATCGTGACCTGAGCTGAAATCCAGAGTCAGATGCTTAACCCACCAAACCACCCAGGCGTCCCAGGCATTGCCATTTTAGAAGACAGCTTCCACCTGCTCAGGGCAGTGGGTCCCAAACTGAGCCACCTGTGAGAGTCATGTTACAAGTGCTCTGCAGGCCGCCCCCGGTGCCAGCTGCCTCATGATGTGGGGCGGCGAGTCAGGACTTGGTGCTTCTTACAGATCCTCAGGTGACACTTGTGCGCCCAGAGTTTGGGAGCTGGCTGTAGGGATTATCCAGGTGTTTGGGATTCGGTGTGTTTGCCTCAGAAGCTTCCACACCTGCAGGGCAGGGGCACAGGAACGCCTCACTTGGGAAAGGCATGTTTGAGAACGTTCTTGTCGGTGGAGCCAAATGACAAGCCAGTTTCCTGTGTTGGGCGATGCGTTTCTGCCCAGAAGATAACCAGGAAGGGAGCCTTGTGGTCGCGGTTTAAGAGCAAGCGGGTCTGGCCCTGTCGCCAGGAGCCCAGGTCTCCTTTCCGATTTGCAGGGACCACGCTGGCGGGAATGAGAAGCTGGTCAAGCTGGAGCCTGGGTTGAAGGTCTGCGGGGGCGACGACCGGATTGGGGCCCTGACGCACAAGGTCACGCACCTGTCCACACTGCAGGTGAGCAGTGAGCCAGGGAAGGCACTCCACTGAGGGGGTGCGGTGGGGACACTTACCAGCCCCACCCCCCCCACCCCCGCATTCCCAATGTGACCCAGGGACCCGGCGGGTGGAGGCCTGGATGGTGCCCTCTGTCAGGCCTGGTTTTGAGACAGTGGGAGGACCTGGGCACGGTGACGTGAGGTCAAGCGAGAGGATGTCCCAGGAGCTCCTGCGGGCGCCGGGGTCGGGGGGACAGTGGGTGCACGGGTTCAGCTCCTGGTGCTCAGGTGCAGAGCGCACAGGCAGCCTAGGGCTGTTCGCGTTTGGTGACCCACGGGAAGGTCACACCGGAGTTCGTCTTGACCTCAGTGGTTTTGTAGGCTTGAACATTTTGGAAGTTAAGGGTGTTGGGGGGCGCAGTGGGAGACAGGAAGGAAAACCGAACAGAAACCGTTTTTTTCTAAGAACCAGGACACCTGGTTCAGATTTGGCCAGCTTTTGAGGAAGACAGTAACACAAGCCCCTCTGGTTTTGCACGTCAGCCAGCACCAGGTTCCAGGGTGGGCCTTGTCCTGGGAGCCCCTTGAGGGCACCAGCAAGATGCGTGTCCTGCTCCGCGCAGCAGCCGTGACCGAGGTCTGCGGGCCCGTTGGGAGCTCCGGCCAAGGCTGCGCAGCAGGGGGGTGTGGTGGGGGGAGGAGTGGTCTGCGGGGGCGTCGTCAGGACCAGTGGTTCACTGGCCCCGAGCCCGCGGGCAGGCGCCCGGGCGTGCAGGGAGTGGCTGTCAGCGCATGCTTGGTTTCAGGTGGGGTCTCTCAACGTCAAGTGCCTGTCGACACCGTGCCACACTTCCGGGCACATGTGCTACTTTGTGAGCAAGCCCAGCAGCTCGGAGCCTCCTGCCGTGTTCACAGGTGAGTGTTGAGGTGTGCGTGCCCCAGGCAAGGGACGTCTGAGCACTCGGGAAGGAGAAGTGGGGCGTTTGCAGCCAGGCCTTCTGTCGGGGCAGGGGTGATGCCCGCAGCCCTCGCGTAGAGCCCAGGACAGGCCCTCCCAGCGGTCAGGGGGGCTTCTCCCTGTGGAGAGAAAGAGACGCTGTTGCTACGGGCGGAGGGCGGGGAGGGCGCATGCGCTGGGCGGGCCTGTCGGCAGGTGAACAGAGGCCTCTCTGCCTCCCGACCTTTCTCAGCCACTGCGGACAGCTTTTTTTTTTTTTTTTTTTAAGATTTTATTATTTATTTGACAGAGAGACATCATAAGTAGGCAGAGAGGCAGAGAGAGGGGGAAGCAGGCTCCCCACTGAGCAGAGAGCCCGATGCGGGGCTCTATCCCAGGACCCTGAGATCATGACCCGAGCCGAAGGCAGAGGCCCAACCCGCTGAGCCCCCCAGGCGGCCCTGCGGACAGCTTTTAAGCTCTGAGTCTCGCAGGAATTTAAGTTGCAGTGGTGGTGTCACTGCAGCGGGAGCTAGTTGGGAACAGCCGATGTGACGGGGCTCCTGGAGCAGCTCTGCAGTGGGACGGGCATGTGGGGTTCGGTCCCCGGGCACGGCGGCCGCCTGCACCCAGTGCCGGCAGAGGCGCTAGCCAGAGGGGGCGGCACCCACACACCGAAGCTGGTCTTAAAGACCGCAGTCGTCTTTAGTGTCCCCAGTGCAGTGGCAGCGGGTGCACGCCCTGACCTGACTCTGAGTTTGTGCCGTGTGACCCGGGGACCCCAGGATCGCTCGGCTTTGTCCCCTGGTGTGTGGGGCAGGGGAACCGGTCCCCAGCGCCACCTGCGGGAACGGCAAGGTTCCCGCCGAGAGAAAGCCCCCTGCGTGGCCGTGGGCAGCCCGTGTTGCGCCTGCACCTGTCACTGCTGTGCGGGGGGAACCCCCGGATGTCAGCTTGCTTGTCTGAGGGATTGCGGGGGGCGTCAGGACCTGGGAGTGAGGCGGGTCCCTGGGGACTGCGTAGACACGAGAAGCCATGTCCCGGCTTTGGAAGCGGGGCCGTGTGCTATGAGACCCTGCCCTGAGCCCAGGCCCCATGCGGGTGCCCCTCCTCCGTGGACAGCGGCTGGCTGGGCTCGGTGTGTGGACAAGTGGCCTAGTGTCCTTGGTGCTGAGGATCTGGCCTCTGCCACCCAGAGGGTAAGGACTGATGTGTAGGA
>CM053621.1:894692-913619 GCA_028646535.1 Procyon lotor | reverse complement strand
GACTGCTTTACACTCGACCCTCCAAATAACAATGTGATTCGAAAATTGAAAGGAAAATAGGTTACGTAACAAGAATTTTGGGTTTTTGTTTTTTAAATTAAAGATTTGGCCAAAAATAAATTAAAAAAAAAAAAAAAAAATTTGAGAGAGTGAGCCAATCAGGGGAGGGGCACGGCGGGAGAGAGAATCTCAGGCAGACTCCCCCGGAGCGGGAAGACCAACGCGAGGCTCAATCTCGTGACCCTGAGATCACGACCTGAGCCGAAACCACAAACCTGACACCTGACTAAGCCAGCCAGGCGCCCTAAGAAGTGGAGGCAGAAATTCTCCCAAAGAGGTAGGTGGCCTAGAAGCCCCGTTGCCGCGGATGCCCGAGGCCAGGGTGCCCGCTCGCCCCCCGTGGCGTCGTCCAGCACGGACCACAGCGTCAGCCACAAACTGGTCCTAGTGAGCAGACGCAGACGGTGGAGCGTGGCGGCCGACTCGAGCGGAGTGAGTCCCCAGCAGCACAATGAGGTCTGGGCGCCCCCGCCTCGGGAAAGAACGGCTCTCTGAACGGCTCGTGGGTCCAAGGAGCCAACGTGGCGCTCGCTTCGCAGCACATGCGCTAGAACTGGAACGACACAGAGCGACGCGGCCAAGCCCAGAGCCTCACGCGTCTGCACGGAAAGAAGAGGCTTCTGCCTTAAGAAACCAGAAAAGAGGAAAGAAAATGCAAAGGAAGTAGAAGAAACAGGGAAATCAGCAAAATAGAAAACAGACAACCCAAAGTCGTGACATCAGTCACCCACACACTCTTTTGGAAACAGAGGGATGCTTCCCCGCTCGTCCTGGTAGGTGAGTGTGTCTCGACGCCAAAGCCACAGATGTCAGCGTCCCCTTGTGAGCCGAGATGTCAGGGTGGCAACAAGCCCAGTAGGAACCCCAGCGAAGCCACGACCAGTATTTCTCACGGGGCCGTCAGTCGGCCAGACGTCCGAAGCCCACGAACGCCATAGCCCATCCTCACGGAGGACAGAACAAAATCCACAGGATCGGCTCCTCGGAAGCAGCCAAACACGCTCATAAAAAGTGTCCAACCAGGAAAAGAAGCCAGCGTGAAGGTCCACATGCACAGGCTCCGGTGGCGCCAGACTTGGTGCTTGAGGCCCCAAGTCAGACCCCAGCCGATCTGGCCGCCGGGCTGCTTCCTCCGGGAGGCCCCGCAGAGCCTGCTTCCCCGCCCGGGCCTCCTGCCAGAGGTGCCCTCGCTCCTTGGCTCCTGACATCCTTCCCGTAGATTCCAACACCAGCAGCTGTGGGTGGAGTCCCCCCATGGCCTCCCACCTGCCCCTGGAGCCCCCTCTTCCGCTGTTAAGGACCCTTGTAGTGACACTGGGTCCACCTGGAAGATCCGCATTAGTCCCAGTGTCGAGGCCCGCACTCCCTTCTGCCGTGTGGCCGAACTCGGTCGTGAGCACGGCCGTCCCCCACACAGCATTTTGCCGTCACAGCATCCGAATTCACGGCGACCGGCGGGATGCTCACCTTGAAAACCAGGAGTGAGGTGCGGCCGGTCTGCATCTGCCCCCGTTCTCAGCGTGGTGCTGGACGTGCAGCGAGGCACTGAGAAGCCACAGAAATGGCTGGATGCAGACCGGGGAGGAAGGAGGACAAATGTCCTTATTCACCGATGAGATGACCCCCTAAGGAGCTAATTTTAGGGGCCCAGAGACACGTACAAACCCAGGAGTGGTAAGTTCGTTTAGCCAGGTCCTGGGATACAAGATTAGCAAAAAAAAATTTCCATTTCTATGTGCTGATGACAACTGGAAATGGAATTAAGACGATTCCATTCACAGTAGCACCAAATTAATACTTAACGGAAAGGTGCTCTGTCTCCCTGTGAGGCACGCGGAAAGCATGAGCCAGAGAAGGAAAAAGCAGTGAGGTGGAGTCCTGTCAAAACGAACTTCTGCCTTTCAAGAGACAGTACGTGTTTTTGTTCTAAAGCAGGCTCTGCACCCAGCGTGGAGGCCGAGGCCGGGCTTGAACTCACCACCCAGAGATGGAGGCTGTCGTGAGACCGGGAGTCTGACACCTCACCGACGGAGCCGCCAGGTGCCGCGGTTTTAAAAAAAATGGCTAAGCCACAGACTGGGGAAAATATGTGCAAATACCGTACCTGATAATCCATCATCCATAGTCTTGGAACTCAGGAAACCACCTAGGAGGCAGCCAGCCTTCGAGAGAGCGTCCACCCGGGAGGGCAGAGCCGACAGCCCAGGCAGCGGCGCCGAGGGCCGGCTGTCCCCGACGCGGGCGAGGACCGGGCAGCCGTGGGCGCGTGAACAGGTGGGAGCGGCACTGGCCGGCTCAGCCCGGGGCGTTTGGGCCCCACGCCGGGTGCAGCGCTGACTGACAGTCACACCTAATTACACGTGAGCCAGCGGCCCGGCGGGAAGAATCTACCCAAGGGGCAGGCGCCGGCGGTCCCTGGACGGACCAGCCTTGGGCCGCAGCAGACCTGCTCTCCGGCCACGGGGACGCACGTGAGCGTCGCGCCGCGCACCCCGTGCCCACGAGGCCGCCGCAGGGGAGGACTGTCGGGAGTCGCACTCGTCAGCAGCCTTTAGGAGTTCTGAGCCCAGATAGACGACAAAACTGAGGAAGATGGAGGAGGGAAGGGTATCACAAAGTAAGAGCCGACTAGGAAAAATCTAAACACGGTGCACCAGATCCTAGCCGAGGTGCAGAGTGTTGAGCGATGCCAGCTTAGAGCTGTACCAGAGGACGACGTGGGGGTGTGCGGGGTCCGCTCTGCACCGGCTTCAGTGCAGGCCACACTCCCACGGGCTCTGGTTCCCGCTCAGACGCTGGCGAGCTGGCCGCGGGCTCCGCTGCTCTGCGGGGAGGCCTTGCTCTGCGAGGGGCCGAGACGTCGCCCCCCTCCAGGCTGGTGGGCGGGGCCCCGATGTGATCCCGAGGCACCTCCAGAGCGTCCTGTTCAAGTCCATGTGCCAGAGTGGCCAAGAGACCCTGACTTTGAGGAATCCTGCTCGGCGCGGAGCATCTCGGGAGCGTGTCTCAGGAAACCGCGATCAAACAACTCTTGCCAAAAATGGAGACGGGACGGGTGAGCCCCACGGCGTAAGGGCGCGCTGCCGCACACACCCGGTGAAGGACTAGTATCCAGACTGTGATTTTCTTAAAAACACAGCTCAGACTGAGCCATCAGCAGAAATGGGCAAGAGACACACACACACACACACATCCTTCACAAAAGGGGACAGTCCCCCGGCTGATGAGCCCCAGGGGCTGCAGCCCCACTGGTGTCTGAGAAACACGAACGACAGCCTCCGTGCGCTCACCTCCAGGGCTTGGGAACGGGATGGCGCTGTGGCCGGCAGGGCACCCCTGCGCTCCAGGAGGTGGGGACCCGCTAAACACTCAGAAAGGTTTGGCCTCACTTGCCAAGAAGACACACTCCCAGATCCCAGCAAGTCCACGGAGGAGCCACAGGCTCACGGCACAGGGTCCGCGGGCAGCAGGGGGTGGGTGAGGACGTGGGGTCGGCTGTGTGTCCGAACTGCCTGAATCCCATGCCACACGAGCAGGCAGACCCAGGGCTTGCGTGGGACCCCCACATACGTGACAGTCGGAAACACATGAAACCAGACGCCTCGGGGAGACCCTCAGGTGGCCAGCTACATGAGTGGGACCCGGGAGGGGGGTGGAGTGCGGGTGTTGCTAAGGGGGCACCCGCCCCTTCGGCCAGCGGGCCCAGCCGGGCTTACAGAAAGCCCTGTCCCCTCCCGGCCCAGCGGAGGCTCGCGGGAACGTGCTGAGTCGGCACTCGGTGCTGTGAAAACGCCTGTTTACCTGGTCAATTTCTGGGCGTGCACTTTCTCTGGGGGATCTATAATTTCTCAGAACAGAGGCTGAGAACCGACCTGGAAATCAATCAAAGCTCGATAAAAGAGATAAAGCTGCCCCCACGGCCGGCACCCAGAGGTGTGGGCCAGGCAGGGGCGAGGCGGGGGTGGGGGGAACGGAGAGGGGCGCCGCAGCTCCTCCCGGCCCTCCCCGTGGGGCTGCAGACCGGCCCCCTGGCCAGGAAGTACACGCGGGAGTCTGCCACGGCTCCGTGAGCCCTGCCCCTCCTCTCGAGGGGAGCCCGGCCGTGCCCTCGTCCGCCAGCTTCTGCCGAGGACCCCTCCTCTGGCCGTGACCCCCGTACCCAGGGTGGGTGGATGAGGGCGCACTGGGCTTCCCCTGCTCGAGCAGCCAGGGGCCACGCTGGCTGTCAGCCTCCTTCCCAGCCTGACCTGGGCCTGACCT
Source organism: Procyon lotor (assembly GCA_028646535.1). Lineage (NCBI taxonomy): Eukaryota > Metazoa > Chordata > Mammalia > Carnivora > Procyonidae > Procyon > Procyon lotor. Next base: position 909,299 of record CM053621.1, on the reverse strand, counting down.
CAGGCTGGGCACTGGGCAGCCATCCTGTGCACAGCGGACTGGTCAGGGCCCCACAGGAGCTCTGGAGGGCAACCTGGGTCCCAAAGCAGGTGGAGGCTGGTCCTGTGGCCACAAGACCCGGCCCCCAAGGCCAGGCCTCCCTCCGCTCTTCCCAGGAGGGCAGTGCTAGGGAAAGCAAACATAAGGGGGCCATGCCCGGGGTTCCTAGAAGAGAATGAGGGGAGGAGGAGTGACCAGACCCCAGCTGACCCTGAGGTCCCAGAAGTCGAGGCTGGGCAGGGCCGCAGGGAGTCTGATGAGGACCCCACCCAGGTGGTTAGGAAATGGGCAGAGGAAAGGAGGGGGGTGGTCAGTGTGCCAGGCCCCTCTCCCACTTAACTCCCACACGGCCGTCTGCGGAGTCGGAGGTCCCCCAGCTGCCCGAGGGATCCCCCACTCCGGGGCCGGGGGCTAGCCAACCCTGAAGGTGGCTTTGGGGTGAAGGCAGCCCCCCAGCCTCTCTCCCGTGCCGTTGCGTCCTGGGCACTTGGGGCTGACGCTGGGGGCCGGGCCCGCGAGGGTTAATGGACTCAGGCCAGCTGGGCTGGGTTGGGCCAGGCTGGGTTGGGCCAGGCTGGGCTGGGCGGCCGCAGGGCGCTGGCCGCCCAGCAGTGGGGAAGTCAGAGGGCAGGAGCTGCCGGCCCCAGCAGACGCTCCCAGCTCGCGGCCGGCCTGCGGTCTGCTCTGCAAGCGGGATGGCCCTGACTGGAGGTGAGGTGTGCCTGGGGCCCTGGCCCCTTGCTCCGGGGGTAGCCAACCCTGTGCCCCGAGCCCCCCGGTGCGGCTGCTGGGGTGCCCCGGGATGTGCCCTTGGGCACCCTTGCTCCCTCTGCCCACCTCCTGTCTGATCCCCGGGCCAGTCTCCTCACGCCCCATCCTGGGGACCCTTCCCTGGGCTGGACTACTGCCCCCGCAGCCCCTCACAGGCCAGGACCACCGGAGTGGGTGTGGGGCACCCTCTCACGCTGCCTGCGGCCTCGCCCGGGCAGCTCATGCCCTCCGAGGGCTGGCACCAGCCCCGACTCGGTGGGCAGCCCAGTGTGTGACACAGATTTTGGGGTGTCGTTGGGGTGGTGCCCAGCGCTCTCTGTCCCTAGACCCTCCTGGGGAGTTGAGGGTGTGGAGCCCCTGTCTGCCCTGAGGCAGGCGACCTGCGCCTCTCTCCGCACGAGCGCCAGCACGTTCTTGGACCCGAGGCCCATGCGCCCAGGAGCATGCGGGTGAGTGCCCCCCGCTCTGGGAACCTAACTGCGGGGGTGCCCGCCTGCCCACCGGCCACTCCTCAAGGGCAGGAAGCACGTACCCACTCTGGCCTCCCATAGGCCCACCCGGCAGCACGACCCCACTTGGGGGTCCACACTGGGGACGCAGACGGCCACGTGGCCAGGCGCCCCTCCCCGCAGTTCTCTCCAGAACATGCGTCACGACCCCGGTGGGCCTGCGGGGTGGAAAGGGCAGTGAGCTCCAAGCCGGACCACGTCTGGGTCGTCCGGCCCGGCTCCGCTTCCGACCACATCCGGGAGAGCGCGGCTCTGCGCTCCCACCTCCCTCCAGCTGCCAGCGCCGCTGCCGCTCACGGTCACGTGCTGCGGGGCTCAAGTCCTCTGGCCCCTCTCCCTGCAGGAGGCCCGGTCCTGGCCGTGCTGCTGGTCTCCTGGGCGGCGCTGGGCCCCGGCAGCCCGGCGGGAGCGGAGAACGGGGCCCCGGGGGTCGCCGAGAGCCTGCAGTGCCCGGCTGCCTGCACCTGCGGCCACGATGACTACGCGGGCGAGCTCAGCGTCTTCTGCAGCTCCCGTAACCTCACGCGGCTGCCGGACGGCATCCCGGACGGCGCCAGGGCCCTGTGGCTGGACGGCAACAACCTGTCCTCCATCCCCGCGGCCGCCTTCCAGAACCTCTCCAGCCTCGCCTTCCTCAACCTGCAGGGCAGCGGGCTGGCCAGCCTGGAGCCGCAGGCGCTGCGTGGCCTGCAGCACCTGCGGCACCTGCACCTGGAGCGGAACCAGCTGCGCGGCCTGGCGGCCGGCACCTTCCTGCACACGCCCAGCCTGGCCTCGCTCGGCCTCAGCAACAACCTGCTCGGCCGGCTGGACGGGGGCCTCTTCCAGGGCCTGGCCGGCCTCTGGGACCTCAACCTCGGCTGGAACGGCCTGGCCGTGCTCCCTGACGCCGCCTTCCAGGGCCTGGGCGGCCTGCGCGAGCTGGTGCTGGCGGGCAACAAGCTGGCCTTCCTGCAGCCCCCGCTCTTCTGCGGCCTGGCCGAGCTGCGCGAGCTGGACCTGAGCCGTAACGCCCTGCGCAGCGTCAAGGCCAACGTGTTCGTCAAGCTGCCCAAGCTCCAGAAGCTCTACCTGGACCGCAACCTCATCGCCGCCGTGGCCCCCGGCGCCTTCCTGGGCATGAAGGCGCTGCGCTGGCTGGACCTGTCCCACAACCGCGTGGGCGGCCTCCTGGAGGCCACGTTCCCCGGCCTGCTGGGCCTGCACGTCCTGCGCCTGTCGCACAACGCCCTGGCCGGCCTGCGGCCGCGCACCTTCAAGGACCTGCGCTTCCTGGAGGAGCTGCGGCTGGGCCACAACCGCCTGCGGCAGCTGCCCAACAGGGCCTTCGAGGGCCTGGAGCAGCTGGAGGTGCTGACGCTCAACGACAACCAGATCCGCGAGATCGAGGCCGGCGCCTTCCTGGGCCTCCGCAGCGTGGCCGTCATGAACCTGTCCGGGAACTGCCTGCGGACGCTGCCGGCACAGCTCTTCCTGGGCCTGGGCCGGCTGCACAGTCTGCACCTGGAGCGCGGCTGCCTGGGCCGCATCGGGCCGCGCGCCTTCGCCGGCCTCTCGGGGCTGCGCCGCCTCTTCCTCAGGGACAACGGCATCGCGGCCGTGGAGGAGCAGGGCCTGGACGGGCTGGCCGAGCTGCAGGAGCTGGACCTCACGGCCAACCGGCTCACGCACCTGCCCGGCCAGGTGTTCCAGGGCCTGGCCAAGCTGGAGTACCTGCTCCTCGCGGGCAACCGGCTGGCGGCGCTGGCGGCGGACGCGCTGCGGCCCCTGCGGCGCCTCTTCTGGCTGGACGTGTCGCACAACCGCCTGGAGGCCCTGCCCGAGGCCGACCTGCCCCCGCTGCGCTACCTGAGCCTCAGGAACAACTCCCTGCGGACCTTCGCGCCGCACGCCCCCGGCCTGGAGCGCCTGTGGCTCGATGGCAACCCCTGGGACTGCGGCTGCCCGCTGCGCGCCCTGCGGACCCTGGCCCTGCGGCGGCCCGGCGTTGTGCCGCGCTTCCTGCGGGTGGCGCCCGAGAGCGACGACGGCCAGCTGCCCGCCTACACCTACAACAACATCACCTGCGCCGGCCCCCCGGGCGTCGCGGGCTTAGACCTGCGCGACCTCGCCGAGGCCCACTTTGCTCACTGCTGACGGAGGCGCGGCCTGGCCCAGTGGCGCCCCGGGGTCACCCCGGCGGCCCCCTCTGCTGCTGCGGGCCCCCCAGCCGTCCCTCATTAAAAGCCGTCCGACACACGTGTGTGGCCACAGGAGTGTAGCTCTGGGGGGGGGGGGGGCGGGGAGGAAAGCTCGGGCCCGCGCCCCTGCCCCTCCCGGGCCGCCCCGCCTGCGCCGGAGGGACGGCAGCTCCTCCTCCCGTCATCCGGGGCCCGACGCCTCAGCCGTCCTCTTTGGCCCCGTCCTCGGAGGCCCTGGTCCTGGGAAGCTGGGCACAGGCGTGGGTGTGGGTTCCCGCTGCCCGGCCCCCTGCCCTCTAGTTCCACACCAGGAAACATCTGTCCATGGCACACCTGGACCCCCGTCACCCTCCCCAGGGGCCACCCCATCCCCTCTGCCGACATCCCAACCTCTTCCCTCCGGGAGGGTGCCGGGCCCCGTCCCACTGTCCCGCCTGGCCTCCCTGGGGCTCCTGCACGTCACTCCCAGCTCTGCCGCGGCCCCACGGCCCCACGGCCCCGCGGCGTGGAGGGCGATCGGGGGCAGGCAGTCAGCTGCGCCGGGCTGAGCCTCCCCCAACAGCACCCGTCTCTCTGCCCTCACCAAGCTCTCCGCACACCAACCCCAAGCTCGACCTAGGCATCTGCAGGGGCCCGCGAGCCCAGGGCGCGACACTCTGCAAGCATGACGCCCGTGACTGCAGCAGCGGGACACGTTTAATTGTGGGTTCCTCTGAAGTGAAGCCTCATGCTGCACAAAGCGCTTTCCCTCGTCGCTGGCATCGCTCGTGGCGGCACTGAGGACGGCAGACGCCCTGGGATTTTTCCAGATGCGCAGGCTTTGTGACCCACGCGGAGCCTTGGCTGCGAGTAGCAGCCTGGCCGTGGGTCCGGGGGCAGACGTGCCATCACCTGAGAGTTCAGCCAGCAGGGCCCCACACCGTCCCCTGGGCCCTGCCACGGGCCCACCACAGAACCACCCACTGTCGGCTGCTCTGACGTCCAGAGGACCTGGAAACCCCAGACGTGGCTCTGGGACAAAGGGGGGCGCAGAAAGACACCTGCACGGCCGCGGCCTCTGCTCAGGTCTGAGTGCGTGTGGCCAGAGAGGGGGCTGCCTTGGTCAGGAGAGCCGAGCAGGCGCCTCGCTCAGAACCTTCTGGGCTATGGAGGAGAGTGCGGGGAAGGCAGGACTCTTAGGGAAGTCCCTGATGAAGTCTCGACCTTCCTCCAGGCTCCTCGTGAGCTCAGGGTCCAGAGGCACAGAGCCTGCGAAGGGAGAGGGCAGGGGAGGGGCCGTGAGGGTGGCGAAGGGCCAGAGCCCAGCCCCCCAGCCCCCTAACCCCCCCACGGGGCTCCCGCTCATGCCCACCGGCCGCGGGGGGCTCAGAACCCTGGAGCAGGGGCCGAGCGGCGGCCCTGCCATGCTCACCCAGGAAGGGGACTCCGGCGAGTCTGGCCAGCTCCTCCCCGCCTCCCCGGGAGAAGACGTTGGTGCACTCCTGGAACACAGATGTGCGGCCCCTCTTAAGGAGCCTCTCACACACTCAAGGGGCAGGGCCAGGGGTGTCCTTGCCACCCAGAGCACGGTTGACCACCCCTGCGCCCATAAGGGCCGACGACCACCCGAGTCCCCACGACTCACTGCACAGTGGGGACAGACGAAACCACTCATATTCTCCACGATCCCGACCACCTGCAGCCCCGTCTTCCTACAGAAGGTCAGCTCCCGCCTCACGTCCCCCACGGACACCGCCTGCAATCAGGCAACAGAGGACAGCGGTCACCGAGCGCATCAGAGCCGGGAGCAGTGCTGGGTCCCCGGTGAGGTCGCAGACGGCGCTCCCACGGTACCTGCGGCGTGGTGACCACGAGGGCCCCCAGTGGGCCGTAGGGGCGCAGCGCCTCCACGGTGGCCATGTGCTCGTCAGAGGTCCCCGGGGGCGTGTCCACAACCAGGTAATCCAGCTGTCCCCAGGCCACGTCAGACACGAATTGCTTTATCAGCGCTGCAGAGACCCAGGGGTCTTGCTGGGCTCTCAGCGACCCCCTCACCTCCAGCGCGCCTCCAGCACACGGGCCTCTGCAGGTCCCGGGTCCGTCCCAGAGCAAGCCACTCCTCGAAGACGGTGGGACGCGCACCACGCGGGCCCCACAAGCACCCCTCTCTTCCTGACTGGGGGGCCACCTCTGCATCCCCCCGCCCCGAGACTTCTGCTCAGGCGTGAGCCAGGAGCTGCGATCCCCCTGGGAGGTCCGTGCCTGGGCTCGGGTTCCCCTCCAGCTTCTGCAGCAGGAGAGAGGGTGATCTGCATCGGTCGGCTCGTCCCGCACGCAGCCCCTCCCCCAGCCAATCACACGGCTTAGTGGGGCAGCTGGTGGCCTCAGGTCTGAGCAGAACTCTCCCCGCTCAGGGACACGGACGGGGTCACAGACAACCTCACAAAGGTTGCTCCTGCTCTTAACTCCCACGCGGGCCTCATCGCTCGGGTGAGCAGCAGAACCGTTTTGGAAATAGCTGGCTGTTGGGGTCCCCGGCTTTACCCAAGAACCCTGGGGAGGAGGGCCTGCAGCTCCCGTGGGACTTTCTATTTGATTTTTTAATTGAGCACCGCAGCGGCGGCGGCAGCTGGGAGAAGGCTGACCGTGCCAACCGCGCCCCGTCGTTACCGTTCTTCTTGGGGCCCCTCCACACCACAGCCTCATCCGGGCTCTCCAGCAGGAAGCCCACGGACATGAGGGCGACGCTCTGCTCCTGGTCCACAAAGACGGGGACCCAGCCGCTGTCACACTGGTGCACGGCCCTGCCCTGTGCCTGAAGCATGCGGGGGATGCTGGGGCCACACAGGTCCACGTCGAGGATGCCCACCTGCAAAGACGCAGGGCGTCCACGCGGGGCAGGAGCCAGAGGGGCAGGCCGTGCAGGGGCCAGGGTGGGGCGCTCACCTTCTTGCCTGCGTGGCGCAGGGCCAGGGCCAGTTCCGTGGAGATGGTGCTTTTCCCGACCCCCCCCTTTCCCGAGAGCACGAGGATGATGTGCCGGACACCTGCCAGGTTTCCAGGCTCTGATGGGAAGGAGAAGAGAGGGGGAGAGCAGAGAGTCCCCCTCGCACCAGATGCTCTTGGAGGCTCACAAGCCTCCCGTGTCCCAAATTCCAAGACCTGCTCCTCTGCTGTAATGGAAGCCAACACTCCCAGCTGGAAAGTCTTCCGGCTGGCCGGCCCCAGACCTGCCGCGTGGCCTCCCAGAAGGTGGCCGTCTCAAACCGCCCCTCTGCTGTGAGCACGTGCGTAACCGCGCCCTTGTGAGCTCACGCACACAGGTGGGCGACATGAACCGAGAGGCTGCAGGGTCCCAGCTGATTCCAGTGGGAAACAAGGCCGCCGGGACAGGCTGAGGTGCACCTGTGCTGGGGCGGCCTCCGGCCCTGCTCCCAGAATTCAGGTGTGATGCCCCCCAGGGGCCCAACCGCTCTCCTGGGCTCCCTGGCCTCCAGTTCTCAGGAAGAACGCTTAGAGCTCCAGGGACCCAAGAGCTTCAATCACGCTGGGGCAGAGCCACCTGTCTGGCTCAGACCACGCCTTAAACCTCAAGCACACACCTGTGTCCTTGGCTACTCCCCACGCGCTTCAGGCCCCACAGCTGTGGCTCTCTGTGGGCCGCAGCCAGTCTGCCCCAGCTCCTCCTTCCCGTGAGCCTAAAGTGTCACTGAAGAAATGCCATCCCAACCCCTGCCACCATCTGGGTTGCCATCTGCACCCGCGCAACTCCCCGCCCCTCCGCAACACCTTAACGTTCCGGCCTTGGTTCTCGCCACCGGCACCCCTGCCCAACCTCCAACAAGCTACTCTCCCCACGGCCCTGCCCGCAAGCCTGGGTGCTTGGGGAGCTCCACCAAGAATGCCCTGGTCCCGGCCCTCTTCCGGACCCTGCGTCCAACGCCTGGCGGGGATGGGCTGAGCGGGGCACCGGGCCCGGCTCGCGGCCGGTCCCGGTCGCTGATGCCAGCGCGAGCGGCAGCCCCGGGGCAGCCCGCCACACCTGCCCGCACCGCGCTGGGACGCCGCTCCCCCACAAAACCAAGATACATGGCGCTCTGACTCCCATTCCCGGGACCCCCGCTCCAGCCACGGCTCTGCCGCCACGAGGCCCCCGACCCAAGGCCCCCGGGGCGCAGCAAGACGCGGCTGGTGCCTCTCCAAGCACCCCGCACGCGCCCCCTGAACGCCCGGGGCCGCGACCGACAGCGGTGAACCGCCCTCGCCGGCTCCTGCCCGCCCCGACCACTCACCCGCCGCCGCCGCCGCCGCCGCCTCCATCCTGCCCGCGGCGCCGCACGGCCTCCGTCCACCGCCCAAACCCCGCTCCCCGCGCAGCGCCCTCCCCCTAGCCGTCCTGATAGGCCCACTGGCGCTCCATTCAGCCAATCACGTCTCACGTCAAGAGACGCAGCTTCCGGTGCCCGTGATGAACCGGAAATGGACTCACTTCCGTGTCAGGCCCCGCCTCGCCCCGCGTCCAATGGGCACACGCGCCCTCTCGCCGACGGCTTGAGAGTTGACCAATGGGGAGACGCAGTCAGGATGGGCAGGTCGGGCAACCTTTCGGCAGGAGGCGTGTGCCGCGCGGCCCGCCCCCTGCCCGCCGCCCCGAACCGCCAGCGCCCGGCAGCGGCCGCGGGACCAATGCGGAACCGGGGGCGGGCTGCGGGGCGGGGATTGTTTACGTCTCGCTCGGGAGCGGAAAGTAGGTCACGGCCGCCCGGCGGAGCGCGGCGGCGGCGGAGCAGAGGCAGGTGAGCGGCGGCGGGCGGCGTCCTCGCCCCCCGGGGCTCCCCCGGCTCCGCCGCGCCTGGCCGCCGCGCCCGCTGGCCTGGCGGGAGCGCTGGCGGCGCGGGACCCGGCGCGCCTTTGTTCCTGCGGGCGGCGGCGCCGGGGCGGGGGAGGGGGGAGCCCGGGGCTCGGCGCGCGGCTCCGCCGCAAACCCCGCGTCAGCGCGGAGCCAGAGACCCTCGCGGGCCGGGCCGGAGCGTGCCGCCTGCCGTGCGCTGCTGCGGGGCCGTCACCTGCGCCGGGCGGGCGGGGGGCGCTCTGGGTCCGGGGGACAGCCAGGCAGGGGACAGCCAGGCAGGGGACAGCCCCAGAAGCCGCCGTGTTACCGGGAGAATGCAGGACGGGAAAGGCACTTCGGGCAAAGGGCGGGGGGGACTCGCAGCCGGACCCAGGCCCTTGTGGCTTGGAGAAGCACGGAGGAGCTCCATGTATTTTGCGGGCCGTTGCATGTTGTCTTAATAGTGCAAGGCCGAGGAGTTTCAAGATCGGTTGAGATTTGCTTCATTTTTTAAGATCTGTGTTTCCAGAAAGTCAGCTTGGCTGTAATGAGTGAAGCGGGAGGAGCCAGAGTGAAGGTGGCCCCCGGGATGGAGAGGGGTTCAGGACGCGGTTTGGAGGTGGTGCTGGGCGTGTGAGGGTGTTCAGGGTGACTGCCATGGGTCTGGCATGAGGAACCGGGCGGCTGGAGATGCCATTCGTCAAACTGGACAGCAGAGGAGGAGCCAGACAAGGTTGGAGATGCCTGAGGGACGGCTGGGTTCAGCAGGCTGAGCTCAGACGGGCTGAGGTGTGCACTCGAGGGTCATGGGCATCTGGATGGTGTTCCTCACGCTCTGCCTCACGTTCATCAAGGTGCTGGCGTGCTGGAGGGAGGGCTGAGGGCAGGAAGAGTTCCAGAGCCCTCGCTCGGCATCCACATGGCCCAGGCGAGCTCCCACCTTTGGATGGGGCCGGCCCGGCTGGCCAAGGCTAGAGCACCGGGCACGGGAGCTCCTGTCTTCTGTACTCAGAACCTGGGTTTTCCTCCAGATCCTGTCCACCATGGCCAGGCGCCCTCGGAGCAGCAGAGCTTGGCACTTTGTCCTGAGTGCAGCCCACCGAGACGCGGATGCCCGGGCCGTGGCTCTGGCAGGGACCACTAACTGGGGCTATGACTCCGACGGGCAGGTAGGTCCTGGGGGGGAACATGGGTGTGGCTGGACTGAGGGGCAGGGGACAGGCCAGGGAGGCCCTCCTTTCCCCCGGTCAAGGACCCACGTGGCCCTGGGCTGACAAGACCCCAGGACAGATATTACCTTCTTTTCTAGACACTTCCCTGGGGCACAGAAGTTGGGTCTTTGGTCAGTCTAACAAAAGCTCTATTCCACTTACCCAGCCAGCGTCCAAGAGCAGCTTGCCGTGCGTGTGTTCCCAGATGTCTTCTCTGCCCGTAGGCCATCCGCTTGATGTTTGTGTGGAAAGGGGACTTAGAATTTTGAGAGATCAGAATGCCTGGGCCTTCCCACACTCAGTGGCTCCAGAGCTTGGGAGGCCGGGGGGCCCACGGAGAAGCGGCTGGGACGCCCTCGAGCGCCTGGCTAGACCAGCCCCTGCTGTGGCGGCAGAGCTGCGCATCCGTCGTGACCGTCGCTGGAGGGGGGCACTGCGGTTGGCTCGTCGGAGCACTCAGAGCAGGGCAGGGGTTCGGTTCTGCTCTGAGTCACCTCGGCTGCTTCCGGCAGGGGTGATCCTTGAGTGTCCGGGCTCTGCTGTGACCTAGCCACCCCGTGTTACTGCCCTGGCCCAGCCGGGTGTCCTGGGAGGAAGCGGTTGTGTCTTCTTTATAGAGTGAAGGTGGCGGAAGCGCCAAACCCGGGGGAGAACTGGAGGCAGTGTCCTGGGCCCCTTCCTAGGGCCTCCCCGATCTCCCCATCCAGGCCCGTGGGAGGCCTCGGCCTGCACTCCCGTCCCACCTCCAGGTCCCCCGGTCACGTGACCTGAGCAATCTGTTCTCCCGCCAGTCTCTGCCCAGCCAGCTCATCGCTAGAAGATGCAGGAGGTGTTGGGAGCCCAGGGCATAGCATGTGACACACGTTTGCAGCTTGTTTGTCACCTAAGGGGCAGGGAGCCCTGGGCTGTGCGGGTGGGCGTGTCACTCTGAGTATGTCTGGCTTCCGTTCTGATGCTGGGCCTCTGGTTGGTGGTGGGCGGCTGCCCCTGCCCGCAGGGGGCTGGCCAGGTGGACCTGGCGCCTGACAGAGTGGGAAGGGGCTGGCCTCTGACAAGCAGTGGGTCTGCCTTGGCCTTCTTCCTGTCTCCCGTCTCTGACTGGGGCTTCTGGCCTCCAGAGCTCTGTCTCCGCGTGTGGCTGCTCCATTGCCCTGGGTGCTGGGAGAGGAACGAGGAGCAGGATTTTCAGCCTCTGTACTAGTGGGAGAAAGCAGAACAGAGAAGGAACACAGCACAGGAGGGAGGGGCTGGAAAAGCCTCTTGGAAGCGCAGCTAGGGGCACAGAGGCCGCCCCTGCTGTAGGAGGCAGGTGGACACGACTGGAGTGTGGGGGGCAGGCTCCGATGGGGGGTGTGGGCCTTACCCTCAGAGCAGCGGGATGGGGAGGTGGGCCAGGCCCTGCCCCACGTCTGAGCAGGGCAGCTGGCGTTTCGGGAGAGGAGCTCCTGGAGGCCAGGAGGGCAGGGTGCGGAGAGTGGAGCCCAGCCTGTGCTCTGGGCCTGGCCAGCGAGACCCCAGCCCCTCGCAGGTTGGCCTCGCGATGTGTCCTCAGAAGAGGAACAGCTCTGTGCACAGAAGACACGTGTAGCATCAGCAACCCTGGCGGGCCTTCCGGAAGGATCTGGCTCTGGGCCATCAGGCCCCCGAGGCATGGAGCACATGCCTTGAGGATGGGGCCCCTCCGGGCAGAGGATCAGGTCGCCATGGGACGTGCTGCGGACGTCTGGACACGGGAGCATGGGGCCCCGGGGCTCTGTGCTCTGGGTTAGGAGCCGCCCTTTCCGTGGATGACCACAGGGCCACAGCCCTGGCCAGATGCAGGGGCCCTGCCATGGGGAGGGGCCCTCGTGCTCCCTGTGGGGAGAGCCAGGCTGCCTTCATTGGGTCAAGAGCAGACCGTCCCGGGGCTCCTGTGCCTCAGGCGGCCTGGAGGAGGAGAAACCGGGGCGCAGGCAGCCCTGGCTGACGGCAGGGTGCCCCATGACTCCGGGGCTGTGCGGAGATGGGGTGGAGCTCTTGAACCCATTCCCAGAAGGCCGGAGGTGTCCGGGGGCACTGGGGGTGGCGCTGGGCAAGGGTGGGGGCTGACTGTGTGCAGGAGACCCAGGGAAGCCCTTTGGGGCGGGAGCTGCAGGTGCTTCCTCGGGCGTCAGTGCAGCGGACCTGCGGGTGGTGATGGGGGCGGGGCGCGTCAGGCCGGAGCAGCGGGTCCTTCTCTCTCAGCACAGTGACTCGGATTCCGACCCCGAGCCTTGCACCCCGCCGCCGCCCATCCCCAGTGCCGTGCCCGTGACCGGGGAGTCCTTCTGTGACTGTGACGGCCAGAATGAGGCCTCCTTCTGCAGCAGCCTGCACGCGGTGCACCGCAGCAAGGACAAGGACTGCCGCTGCGGCGAGGAGGACGAGCGTGAGAACTGGAGGGGGGCCAGGGCCCCGGGGGTGGGGGACTGGGGGTGGCCCAGGCCGGTGGGGAGCCCGGCCCGCACGTCCTCCAGCCCCGGCCTCCTCTGCCCCTGCAGAGTTCGACTGGGTGTGGGACGACCTGAACAAGTCCTCGGCCACCCTGCTGAGCTGCGACAACCGGAAGGTCAGCTTCCACACGGAGTACAGCTGTGGCACGGCGGCCATCAGGGGCACCAAGGAGCTGGGGGACGGCCAGCACTTCTGGGAGATCAAGATGACCTCTCCGGTCTACGGCACCGACATGGTCGGTGGTCAGCAGGCTGGTGGGGGAGGGCCGGGCGGGTGTGGCCCCAGGCCCCAGGCCCCTGACGCCTCTGCCTGCCCTCCTCCCCAGATGGTGGGCATCGGGACATCAGACGTGGACCTGGACAAGTACCACCACACGTTCTGTAGTCTGCTGGGCAGGGACGAGGACAGCTGGGGTCTCTCGTACACGGGTGCGCGGGGCCCCGAGGGTGGGCAGGACGGGGGTGGGGGGACGACGTGACCCCGAGGCTGTGGGGCTCACCCCAGCACGCCGCCCCCCCAGGGCTTCTCCATCACAAGGGCGATAAGATGAGCTTCTCATCGAGGTTTGGCCAGGGCTCCATCATCGGGGTGCACCTAGACACCTGGCACGGGACGCTCACCTTCTTTAAGAACAGGAAATGCATAGGTGAGGGCAGGCGGGAACCCGACCCGGGCCGGTGGGGTGTGGGACTGCGGCCCTGGGGTGGGGGCCGGGGGCCAGGCGTCCCCGAAGCCGGTCCCCACAGAGGCCAGAAGTCCTGGGGTTCCCAGAGGGCGGGGCCGGCCCAGGGCTCAGGCGGTGCTCCCCGGCCACCCCCCCACAGGCGTGGCGGCCACCAAGCTGCAAAACAAGAAGTTCTACCCCATGGTGTGCTCCACGGCGGCCAAGAGCAGCATGAAGGTGATCCGCTCGTGCGCCAGCATCACGTCCCTGCAGTACCTGTGCTGCCACCGCCTGCGCCAGCTGCGGCCCGACTCCGGGGACACACTCGAGGGGCTGCCCCTGCCGCCTGGCCTCAAGCAGGTGCTGCGCCACAAGCTCGGCTGGGTGCTGAGCATGAGCTGCGGCCGCCGCCGGCCCCCCACGCCGGGCCCCACCGCCACGGCCGGTGCCGGCGGCCCCGAGGCCCGGCCTCACCCTCGGAAACGCTGCCGACGGACCTGACCGCGTCTCTGCGGACACTGCCTTCCTGGGGCCAGGCGGCCACCTGCCCCACGCCCCTCGGACCGGCTCCGGAGGGCCTGCTCCCGGGCGGTCTTGGCCGGGCGGGCCCCGGGGCCCCAGGCGTGTGGGGTCTCGGTGCGCGCGGGACTGACCGAGGGCCTGGAGGACGTGGGCAGAGGTGGCCCCGAGCTTGCCGCCGGCTCGCACGTGTCCTTCAGCTGCTTGTGCATGTCGTGCGCTGCTGCCCCTCCCGTCCCAGACTGAAATGACCGTAATAAACTTAGACTTCGTGCGACGCCTCGTGGTGGCCAGAGGAAGGGAGTCCGGGCCGAGGCCTGGGGCCCCTGTGTGTCCGCGGCTCTCCTCACCTTGGGCCCGGCTGCCTGCCAGGAGAGACCGCCCGGTTCTCTCTTCTCCCTCAAGACTGTTGTGCTGCTTCTCAGAATGTGCCGTCCCCAAGTCTCCCCGTGAGCGGTGTTTGTTCCCCTTCCTGACCCCAACTGGGCCCCGGCTCTGCACCCGGCGTGTCTGGGGCCCAGGGCAGGGGAAGCTCGCCCCTCCTCTCCTGCCCATCGCAGTTACCCGAGAATGTTCTGGCCACCCCCCCTCCCCCCGGCTAGTTGGGGTGGGGTGGACCACGTTCTGTCCCACTGGTGACACCGGGCTCCTTCCTGTCCCACGGGCAGTCAGGAACCCAGGTCCAATAGGAGCTCAGGGTCGGTGGTGGTCAGAAAGAGGCAGATGCGGCGGGAAAGGTCGGGCCCCACCCTGCGGGGCCGCTCGCCGGCGCCGGTCTTCACCGGGAGGTCCACCAGGAGGGCCAGACGCTCCTGCTCCGTGCTACAGCTCGCGTACGCCTAGGGCAGGCGCGGGGATGAGCAGGGCGGCCCCTGGGGACCCGGCTCCACACTGAGGGGAGGGGCCGGGGGACCCACCTGCTGCAGGAGGCGGGGGGAGGGGAAGGCAGTGACAATGGCATCGGCCACGGCGGGGCTGACCCGGTGGAACTGCCTGATCTGTTGCCACCAGACCCCCCGCAGCCCTGTGCCATCTCTCGCCACACGCTCGCCGGCTGCCCAGCGCCCAGCCACACAGAAGGAAAAGGCACGGGAGTCCCGGTACCGCCTGCAGACAGAGAAGGATGCAAGGAAGGCTCTAGAGCCCTCATGTCTTCGGAGCATCCCATCCTCCCCGCTCCACAAAGCCCTTGGCCCTCTCTGCTCCCAGAGAGACCAGAGAGAACCCCCCTCTCCGATCGTCCAGGTGTCCCTGTCCCCTCGGCCACAGTCTGGGTGGGGGCACGCACTTGCCGGGGCGCTGAGCGAGGGCCCTGGTGAAGGCGCACACGTGCTGAGTCAGCCCCTGCCAGGAGGCCACCAGCAGCACGTCCAGATGAGCCCAGAGCTGCAGGAGGACCAAGGCCTGAGGACGGGAACCCACCGTCTGGGTC
>CM053621.1:883773-894592 GCA_028646535.1 Procyon lotor | reverse complement strand
CCCCCCCCCCCCCCCCCCCCCCCCCCCCAGAGGAAGGAGTGAGTTGCATCAGAGCAGACCCCTGGGCCCCCGCTACCTTTCCCCTGAACTCCCGCATCCCAGCCCGGCCTACTAAGGGCAGAGACTGACTGGTACCAGAGGTAGGCTTCCAGACCGATGACAGCCACGTGGGGCCTGGTGGAGCTCTCGGGACAGAGCCAGGGCACAGAGCCAGATGGGCCACGAGTCTGCAAACCAAGATTCAACACACCCGTCTTGGGGGCTGCAGAAGGCAGAACCCACTGGCGACCCGGCCACTGTGTCTGCGGACAAAAAAGTCGGCCTGAGAGTGACTCAGGGATCCCCGAGAGAAGAGGACACAGGATTCCTTCCACGGCACAGAAACCAGCTGTGCGCCTCCCACAAGGCCAAAGGACCTAGGAAAGCCCCCAACACCTCCCAGGCACCTGGAAGGGGGACACTAAGCCCCCACCCATCATTTCTCTCTATCTCTGCACCCCAGCCCCCACTCGCCTAGCATTCGGCAGGTGCGTGAGAAACACTGAATCGCGAACACCGGGGACCCGCACAGGGTCCAACATAACACCTTTGCCTTACCACTCAGCTCCCAAAGAACCTGCTCTAACCTGGCTTTTACCCTCCAGCGGCGGCCCCTGTCTGCTCCAGGCCAAGAACTCCCCTGGCCTCCGGGGCTCACCCACAGCTCAGCCCGGGGCTGCTGCGTACACCCTGTCTGCCCCCCGCCGCCCCAGTTAGGGGCCAGCGACTAGTGGAGCGGCAGCCCAGGCCGGGGAGCCCAGCCCCTCCTGATGTGGGCACGAGGACTACTGTCCCCCTGCCTGGAGCACCTGGGTCAGCTGCACGAGGCCCTGAAGAAACTCCTCGGGCTCCAGGAGCACAAGGAGATCCTGCTCGTCGGCAGCCCACACCTCCAGAGGCACCTGTGGGGACATCCAGAGACAGTGCTGCCCGCCCCGCACCTCACGGGTCCAGGGCCCTGCTCGGGCACCCGGGGGGCTCAGAGGCTCGTGGCCGTGGCCCAGCCCAGCCGCCGCCGGACTGCTCCACAGACCGACCTCGCTGCGGCCAAGACCAAGACCAGTTGGGGTCAGCGGACACCAGCCTTGCAAGTCACCAGCACCCCCTCAGCGTTCCTGCTCCTAGCAGAGCAGTCTGCAAACGCCGCAAACTCGCGGTAAGCTCCGGGGAGCACGCACTCAGACCAGGGGTGGCCCCGTAGCCCCGGGACACTCACAGTGCGGGGACAAGGGTCCGGCTTCGCGAGGGTCCACCTGAGGCTCCGGGCCGGGCGCTGGGGTTCGACGTGGTACGCGCAGCCCAGGGCGCCCAGGGCCTCCAGCAGGATGTCGGCACCAGCATCTTCTAGAAGGGCTGCGATGGGCCGCAGGGACACGGCTGTCACCACTGCCCGGCCAAGGGGAGCGGACCCAACTCCGGCGCGGACGGCGACCTCGGGGGTGCCGCCGGCTCCCCCCCGCGCCTCCCGCACCTGGGTCCACGCGCACGGCCACTCGCCGCAGGGCCTGCTCCGGCCGCAGCGCCTCGGCCGCCGCCCTGCGCTCCTCGGCCGCCGCCCTGCGCTCCTCCGCCGCCGCCCTGCGCCCCTCCGCCGCCGCCCTGCGCCCCTCCGCCGCCGCCCTGCGCCCCTCCGCCGCCGCCCTGCGCGCCTCCGCCGGCCCGCGGGCCTCCGCGCCGGCGGGCCTCTCGCCGTCCGAGTCCGAGTCCGAGTCCGAGACCTCCCAGGTCGGGGGCCGCCGCCGGGCCCCGCCTCGGGCCCCCGCCCGGCGCCAGCACCCCGCCCTCTCGGAGCCCTCGCGCGCCATCGCCGGCCCGGCCTCCCCTGGGCTCCTGGCCGCACCCGGACGCCTTTCCGCGGGACACCGGCCGCTTCCGGCGGCGGCGCGGCTTCCGGTCGGGGCGCGGAGGAGCAGGGCGCCGACCATGGCGCGCAAGAGGGTGCGGCCGCGGCTCATCGCCGAGCTGGCCCGTCGCGTGCGGGCCCTGCGGGAGCAGCGGGAGCGGCCGCGCGACTCGCAGCGCTACGCCCTGGACCACGAGACGCTGACGCGGCCGTACTCGGGCCGCCGGCTGCCGGTGCGCGCCTGGGCCGATGTGCGCCGGGAGAGCAGCCTGCTGCAGCTGCTCGGCCGCCTGCCGCTCTTCGGCCTGGGCCGCCTGGTCACGCGCAAGTCCTGGCTGTGGCAGCACGACGAGCCGTGCTACTGGCGCCTGACGCGCGTGCGGCCCGACTACACGGCGCAGGTGCGTGCGCGCGGGGGCCCCGGAGCCCCGGCCGCGGGGAGGGGGGGCGAGCGCGCGCTCCGAGCCGACGCCCCGTGCGCTTCTTTTGCAGAACCTGGAGCACGGCAAGGCCTGGGGCGTGCTGACCTTCAGAGGTGAGGCGCTGGGGAGCGGGCCCGACCCTGACCGCAGCCTGCCCCGCGGGCGCGTGTGCGCTCAGCCGCCGCCTTCTTTCCCAGGACGGACGGAGAGCGAGGCCCGGGAGATCGGGCAGGTCATGTACCACGACTGGCGGCTGGTGCCCAAGCACGAGGAGGCGGCCTTCACCGCGTTCACGCCGGCGCCGCCCGAGGACGCTCCGCGCTGCGTGCCCTACCCGCCGCTCCTCCGGGCCATGATTCTAGCAGAGCGGCGGAAAAAGGGGGACGCCCGCACCGAGGAGCCCATGCTGAATCTGGAGCGGACCCGAGTGGATCCCTGGGACTACCCTGCGAAACAGGAGGCGAAGAGAAAGGCCAAGGCCACGCCAGTCTGAATGCCGGCTTGGGGAGGCCGCGCGGCAGGTGTCGGGCGCGGGACCCCGCTTTGTGAACGAAGACGCCTTTGCGCTGCAGCTGGGACAGCCCCCTGGCCCTGCCCCTCGCGCCTTTGCTCCGGGGGCAGCGGAGCCCCGGCGCTGGCGCGAGTCGCCTCCCCGGCTCCTTGCGGCCGCTGCCGGACTCGGCCGGGAACCGTGTGCGCACGCGAATAAAGGCAGAACCAGTGCCCTGGCGTGTGGCTGTCTCTGCGTTGGGGGCTGGGCGGCCCCAGCAGGCTGTGGGCAGGGCCGGGGAGGGAAAGCCGAGCCCGCGGGGCTCCCGAGAATAGGGCTCCCCGGGCGCCTGCCGCCCGGCCCTTTAAGCGCAGGCCCCGCCCGCCGCCCGCCGCCGCCATCATGCTGTGCCTGCTGCTCACCGTGCTCGCCCACCTCTTCCCGGCGGGTGAGCGGCGCGGGGGCGGGCGGGGCGGGGGAGCGGCCGGGTCTGACGCGCCCCGACCCCGCGGGCCCCCGCAGGCGGCGCCGGCGCGCACGAGCGGACCTTCCTGGCGGTGAAGCCCGACGGCGTGCAGCGGCGGCTCGTGGGCGAGATCGTGCGGCGCTTCGAGCGCAAGGGCTTCAAGCTGGTGGCGCTGAAGCTGGTGCAGGTGAGGGCGCGCGGGGGGCGGCGGCGGCGGGGCGCGGGCGGGCGGGCGGGGACCCCGGCGCGCGCGGCCCGCCCCCACCCCCGCCCGCCGCAGGCCTCGGACGAGCTGCTGCGCGAGCACTACGCCGAGCTGCGCGAGCGGCCCTTCTACGGCCGGCTGCTGGACTACATGGGCTCGGGCCCGGTGGTGGCCATGGTGAGTGCCGGCCGCGGGCCTGGGGGCGGGCGGGCCCGACGGAAGGCCGACGCCCTGAGCCCCGCCGGCCCGCGCGCAGGTGTGGCAGGGGCTGGACGTGGTGCGCGCCTCGCGGGCGCTCATCGGGGCCACCGACCCGGCCGACGCCGCGCCCGGCACCATCCGCGGAGACTTCTGCGTCGAGGTTGGCAAGTAAGGCGGCCCGAGCGCCCGCCCAGCCCCCGCCACGCCCCAGCGGCCGCCCGCGCTCACGCGGCTCTCCCGCAGGAACGTGATCCACGGCAGCGACTCGGTCGAGAGCGCCCGCCGCGAGATCGCGCTCTGGTTCCGCGGCGACGAGCTGCTGTGCTGGGAGGACAGCGCCGGGCACTGGCTGTACGAGTAGGCGCGCGGCCCCGCGGGCCCCTCCTGTTTGCGGCCCGCCCTGGGCCTCCGCGCGGGCCGGCCTTTCTTGGGACAATAAAGTGAAGCGACTCCTTAACGTTCCCGCTGGTCTGCGCCCAGGGACACAGGGCTACGATGTTAAGACATTTATTACATACAGAGCAGATACGTGGGTTCGCTCGCAGGACCGAAGCCTGAGGACAGTCACCACCCGGCCCCTTCCCCCAGCCGCGCCCCCCGGCTAGCCCCCGAGTCACTTCACGCCCCCGCAGGAACAGACAAGGGACCGGACGTACATCACAGTGGAGAGTGGCAGGGTGGTGGGGAGAAGCCTGCAGCTGCACGTGGCGGTGGCCGGCTGGGCTCGCGGCGAGGCTGCCCGAGATCTGTGCTTCTCTGGTGGGAGGTGGGTGGGCAGCAGGGCCTCTGGAGCAGGAGTGAGGCCTGGCCCTGGGCGGGTCGGGGAGGTGGCAGTCCAGGGCGGCCCCCCTCAGAGCCGGCTGGAGGCAGCTCCCGCCCCGAGCCCTCGCGGGCTGTCCTCAGTTGCCCTCAAGGGAGCAGGCCACACCGCCAGCCCTAGGCACTTCATAGTGTGTCTTGGGAGCCGGGCTCCTTGGAGACTGTGTGGGAGACAGGCCCCGGACCACGTGTCCCCCTGAGACTGAGCCTGTGTCCTAGGACTGACCCCAGGAGAGGCCAGGGGCCTCCCCTTCTTCCTGAGGCCTGGGCCTGCCTTGGCAGCCTGAGAAATTCCACCCTAGGGGGTTCTGGGAGAGGGAGGACTCCAGAGCCTGCTCCCACCAGGTGGGTCTTCTGCGCAGGGAGAGCTGGGGAGAGCTGGCCACGGGTGAGCAGGAAGAGGGCATCTATCTCCCGTCTTCTCAAGCAGCTGCCTTAGGCAGCCCGGCTACGTGATTCCATGCCAATTCCCGGGGCAGGCGTCAGGGTGCGGGTGAGGGGACATCCGGGGAAGGCCAGTGGCTGGGCCAGCTTCCTTAGGGTCAGGCCCACCCCTTCAGATGGCAGGCAAAGGCAAGCGGGCTCCGGCTGGGAAAACTTGGCAGGCTGAAGTCCCTGCTTCCTGCCCTGGGGGGTCTTGGGGGTGAGGGGAGTGGGGGGCCCAGGGTGGAGCTGGGAGCCACCTGCAGGGCCTTCTCGGGGCCCGACCTAC
Organism: Procyon lotor; assembly: GCA_028646535.1. NCBI lineage: Eukaryota > Metazoa > Chordata > Mammalia > Carnivora > Procyonidae > Procyon > Procyon lotor. The sequence goes on along the minus strand of CM053621.1, from coordinate 889,395 downwards.
CCCAGGACCCTGCCCTGCTCTGGCCCTGAAGTGCCCCCGGGCTGTGAGAACTTGGGAGCAGGGGTGAGCCAGAAGCTGCCAGGGCAGGCGTCCCGAGAGGTTCTTGCCCTCCCGGCGATGGTGCCACCCTGCTCCCCCGCCGCCCTCCTAGCCAGACCCGGGCGGCCGCCCGCCCTCTGGGAGGCCGGGCCCTAAGGAGAAAGCTGCAGGTTGAGAGGTTGTAAGAGGGGCGGGCGCCGGGCTGCCTGCGGGACGGGCAGCGGGCAGGCGGGGGCGCTGTATGTACAGGTGGGCGCAGGCAGGCGGGCGGGGCGGGCGGCGGCCTCACTCGGGGCTGTAGGACACCTGCCACACGATGATGTGGCTGCGCTCCGCCTTGGACAGCAGGGGCTTCACCTGGCTCACGTCCCCAGTGTTCTCCTCGGTGTCGTCATCCTCGCCGTCCCCTGGACAGACAGTAGCCGCTGTGATGGGACGGCCCCGCGGGGGGAGGCGGGGGGGGGGGGGGGGGGGCCGGGGCCCCGGGCGGCGCCCACTCACCAATGCGGAAGTCGATGTAGCCCTCCCCGCCGCTCAGCACCAGCACGTTCTTCAGCTTCTGGCCCTCGGCGTCCGAGGCGGGGGCGGCGGGCCCGGGGCTCTCGGAGGGGCTGTCGAGCACGCTGCCGTTGAGAGTGGCCAGCACGTTCCCTGTGGTCGGGCACAGGGGGCTCAGCGGGGCAGCCGGCAACCCCCCCCACCGGGCTCCCCGCAGGGTGGGGGCCCAGCCGCTCACCTGGCACCGACACAAAGAACTTGACGGCATCACGGTGGCCATGGAAGCAGAGCTGGGCCTGGGCCATGGAGCAGTAGGGGATGAAGCTGCTGGCCGATTTGTCACTGCTGTCGTCCCCGTACACGTGGATGATGCCCCCGGGGCGGGCGCCCTCCCCAGACGTGGGGGATGTTTTGTTGGCTGGAGAGAGAGGGAGAAGGGCGCACGGCCCGAGCCTGAGGAGGAGGCCCGATCTCCAGCAGGCAGAGGCAGCGTGTGCGAGGGCCCCCGGGGGCCTCGGGTGGGGGCTCCTCGCGAGGGCAGGAGGCAGGCGCGCTGCACTCACCTCGGAGCCCCAGGAGCTGGCCTCGGTGCAGGACCACAGCTGGGAGGTGAGGGACGCGGCGTGGAAGGGAGACAAGAGCAGTCACGGGAGGGGCGGGAGGGGCGGGAGGGGGCAGGCGCCCCCCTCCCCCGCCCTCCGGAGCGAGGCCTGGCCGCGCGTGCCCCCCCACCCCTGTCCCTCCACGCAGTCGCCGCCGCCTGTGCGGGTGTCGGGGTCACTCACTCTCGGTCAGCGGGATGGAGATGACCACGCCGTTGCCGGTGCCCACCCAGAGGCGGTTGCCCGCGATGAGCAGGGCCGTGATGCGCACGAAGGAGAAGCCCAGCTTGCCGGTGCCTGCGAAGAGGAGGGCGAGCCGGTCGGCACGGCTGCTACCGGGGCCCTCCTGGCCCTAACGCCCGAGGCGGGCGCGGCCCCTCACCCAGCATCTTGCTGACGTAGGGCTCGATGTCCACGTCCTGCAGATGCTGGTGGGTGTGCGCGTGGTAGAGCCGCAGCGTGGAATCCAAGCGGATGGACACCCACACGCCGTCACCGATCCATGCCAGCTGCCGCACCTGGCTCTCCCGCCGCGGGTGGGCGTCGAACGACTTCTGTGGGGTCAAGGCAGCTCCCATCAATGGCGGGGGAGGGTCCTGGGGGGCTCTGGACCCGTATGGCCGTCGGCTCCTGATGAGGCGCACGCGGCTCCCTGCAGCCCCCGCCCTGCCCCTCGCCCACAGGCTGGTGGCCCAGGGGAGGCGAGCTGGCCCCTGGGTGTCCATCTGACAGGCTGCAGAGCAGAGCGGCAGGTAGCACCCACGCAGACTGGCGCTCACAGCCCAGCTGCCCTCTGCTGGCCCGTGATGTCTCCCTGGGCAGGCTTCCCTGGACCCCAAGGAGCCCCCAGGGCCTATTGGCAGATACGCTAGGAGCTCGGCCCCCCAGCAGGAACCACACCCCCTCCCACGAGGCCCCCCGCTACCAGCACTCGCCTCGATCTGCATCGTCTTGGGCTGGATGACGTGCACCTTGTTCTTGTAGCCACACCAGACGCGGTCGCACACCACGGCCATGCAGCGGATAGAGTGGTGGGGGTGGCCCAGGTCCATCAGGTGATAGTTGCTCAGGTCCCACTGCCCATCTGCAGAGAGCCCCAGATGCCTGCTCGGGCCTGGCCAGGAGCCCCTGCCCGTGGGGGCCGCTCACCTGCCCAGAGCCCCCGTGCCTCACCTTCGCCTCGGTGGAAGATGGCCAGAGTCCCGTCGGCCAGGGCCACCAGCACGCGCCCTTTCACGTGCCTGGAAAGGGATGGCGATGAGCAAGGGGGCGGGGCGGCCAAGGGCCCCTCCCGACGCCCCGCCCTCAGCTGGGGTCACGTACACCAGGCTCAACACAGAGTCCTTCAGCTTGATCGAGTGCAGACATTTCTTCCAGTTGGCCACAGCCGAGTGCACGTACAGCCTGCGGGAGGGGGCCGTGGTGGGCGGGGTGCTCGCCCAGGACACCCTCCCCGAGCCCCGCCCCGGGGCCCCACCTACCAGCCGTTCTGGGCTCCCAGCCACATGGTGGGGGCAGCGCTACTGCTGGCCCCCGCAGGGTCTGCGCTAGGCTCCGGCTCGGGCTGCACCCCGCCTGTGTCGGCCTCCGGCCCGTTCTCGCTGCAGGAAGGTTGGCTGCTACAGGGTGGCCCGGGGGAGTCCCTCCCCGCCCACCTTGGCCAGTGTCCCCTCCCCTCCGTCTGCGCCATCCGCAGAGAGCCCACCTGCCAGGCTGGGCACTGGGGGCCGGGGTGGGGGCCGGGTCGGTGAAGACATGCTCCGTGAGGGGCCCGGGCCGCACTGCAGCCGCCTCTGCCTCGCTGGGCCCAGAGTCTGGCACCTCCGTGGCCTCTGTGGCCTCTTCCGTGGACTGAGATGGGTTGACCTTCCCATTGGCAACAGTAGCCACCTCCCCTGTGGAAGGGAAGGGTGAGCCTGGCTGGGGGTTGGGGAGGAACAAGGGGGTGAGGGAGGGCGGCCGCCCAGGCACAGGCCCAGCTCACCCTGGCCTTTGTCCAGCACTGGGGTGTCCCCTCGGGAGGAGCAGTTGCTGCGGGGGACGTTACAACGGGTGGCGCAGCCCACCAGGGTGATGCCTGCGAGCACGCCATCGGCGCCGGAGTCCTCGGGGTTCACGTCACTGTCCAAGAAGATCTCCCCCGGAGGGTAGTCGCTGTCACTGGCCGCTGGGGGGAGAGTCACGGCCCCGTCAGCCCAGGCCGAGCCCCTAGTACTATAACACAGCCAGGGCTCCATCCCATGTGGGCACCGGAGAAGGAGGTGGGGGCCGCCAGCTGACACGGACGGCGCAGCGGGTCCCCGGCTCTCAGGCCAGCCCGGCCTCGGCACGTGGGCACCTGCTCACAACCCCTGCCTGCGGGCCTCCGGAGCCAGCACGAGGCACGGAAGAGTGAAACTCTGGTCTTGGGGAGCAATCAACTCTGATCACGTGTCAGAAAGTTAAGAACTCTGAGGAGCTTGGAGTCATCTTGGAAGATGCCCCGGGCAGGGCCCTGGCCGCCCCCCAATGCTGGCGCGAGGACTGCCACTGAGAGGCAAAGCCAGGCCTCCGCCGGCCCAGCTCTCCCAGCTGCAGCGGGGCCGTGGGCACCGGGCCCACCGGCAGGTCCGTGTTCAGTGCCTGACTGGTATTTCCATCTCTCCCGGGGCCCAGCCCATATTCTTCCAGGCACAAGAGCGAGCATCACCCTGGGGTCTTCTCCTGGCACTCACAGGACTAGGGGTTGACACTGCCAGCGTGCTCCCCTTGGGATGCCCCCATAGGCTGCCGTGTGTCCCCGGCATGTCCCAAGCGAGGCTTCCACGGCTCAGCAGGCCGCCTCCGTCCCAGCCGAGTGCAGAGCGGCGCTGAGCCCGCACGGCCGGCCCTCACCTGGAATGCTGGAGATGCACAGGACGTGGGCATTGCACACGGTGAACTGGTCAACCACAGTGCCCGGCTGGTTGGCGTCGACGATGACCACTTTGCTGGTGGTCAGCGTGCTGGTAAGGATCCACACGCGGCTGGAGGTGGCGTCCGGCTCGGGGACCTCCTTTGCCTGTTTCCGAGCACAGGAGAGCAGGCCTCTCCAGCAGCCGCACGGGTCGAGGGGGTCTCTCAGGATGCAGCCCCGCCCGCGGCCTCAGGGGATGCGGTGGTCCTCCCTTGCAGCAGGGCAGCGAGAACTCGGGACTCAGATTCCCGTCCGGACTGCTGGCGTGCGTGGCCTTACTCCCACGGAGGAGGATGGAGCTCCAGTGCCCCTGTGCCCACCCCCCAGCCAGTCTGGGCCCCAGAATGAAGCCCTAGACCCCATGTATGAGGCCTTTTCCGCCAGCCCCCCATCCTCGGGCCCACCTGTCACTCCTGCACACAGCTTGCGAGGAGGAGACGCTCACAGGGGCCTGAGCCCTTCAGCCCTGCTGCCCAAGGAGCCTGAGACCCCCCCACACGTGCCCCCCACCCGAGAGGCAGCACAGGCCCCGCCAGCCCCGGACGGGGGAGGGGACCTCAGATGGGCCCAGTCTTGTGGCACCACCCCCAGCGATCCCGTTTCTGCTGCTCTCATCGCACCCCGGGGTGCTGGCCACAGCAGGGGTCCCCGGCCCTGCCGTCTGCTCTGACCTTCTTCTCGGGAGACGTGTGATTGCTCTTGGTCTCTGCGTCCACTTCCCGGTCGCAGGTCAGAGGGTCGCGGCCCGGTGCGGGCTTGACTCCGTCCCCAGAGTCGTCCTCACTGGGTTTCCACCCGCTCAGGTTGACCCCCGCGGCACACCACAGCTGGGAGAGGGGCCCTGGGGTCAGCGAGCCCGAGCCCAGGCCCTGGCCCACCCCCACCCGTCAGGCCCGCGGGCTCAGCTCACCTTCATGGTTGGGTCCTTCTCCACCAGAGGCCGGCAGTACACGGGCACGGGCACGTTCTTCATCCGAGTGTCCTCCTGGCCCCCGTTGGGGCTCAGCTGCAACCACAAGGCAGGGGCCGCGTGGGTGCGAGGCCCCAGGCGGGGAGCCTGCCCCCGCACACCGCAGCCCCCGCGCCAGCCCCCCGCCTGCCCCCGCACACCGCAGCCCCCGCGCCGGCCCCCCTCCCCCCGCCTGCCCCCGCACACCGCAGCCCCGCGCCCTCGCCCCCGCAGCACCTGCTTGTACTTGGCTGGCAGGCTCCAGCCGCAGGCCTGCAGCCGCCCGTCGTCGTTGCGCACGTGCTCGCGCACCTGGCGGTACTGCTCTCGCTTCTGCTCCCGGCGGGCGGAGGACGTGCAGTCGCTGGGCGGGAGGCACGTGGGTCACTTCCCGCGCGTGGGCGCCCGTGGGCCTGCCTTGCCGAAGCAGGCGCGGCGCGGGTGCCCAGGTGGTGGGACGGAGCTCCCCCAGCCCCTGCACAGGTAGCCCCGGCACCTGTCCCTGTCCAGCTCCTGCCCAGCACTGGCTGGGGTGCAGCCTCCCCTCCCCCGGCCCACCTAAGGACACAAGACACAAAATCCCCCACTTCAGTCCTGGA
>CM053621.1:862663-873878 GCA_028646535.1 Procyon lotor | reverse complement strand
AGCACTCGGCCCGCGCGTGGCCCCCACACTCGGCGCAGGGCGGCGGGTGAGCATCGACTCCCAAGAGCCCCAGCACGCGTGCACGCTCAGGCACACACACGCTCACACTCGTGGGCCTGTGCACACTAACTGGGGTTTCTAAAGACACACACATTGAGAAAACCAGGCCAGGAGTGAAGGAAAACGCCTGTGTGGGTTTGGCGGCCATCAGCGGCCCCCAGTGCTGAGGACGAGGCCCTGCCGGCGGGAGCCAGCGAGGCTGAACCCGGAGGCCGGGGCACACATGCCTTTTCTCCCCAAAGGGCTGCGGCGGGAGAGGGGACACCCAGAGAAGCAGGCCCGCACGTGGGGCGGGGCCTTCCCGTGACCACAGACGCAGCAGCGCCTGCAACAAAGGCCAACGCCCAGCAGGGCCAAAGAAGGCTCCAGCTTCCTCCACTGCCGCCCACCTTCCCTGTGCAAGCGTTGGGTGGAGGCTGCCGTCCGGGGCAGCCAGACACGCACAGAGCGCCCTCGGAACGTCCGGGGGAAGCAGCCGCAGGGGCGGCGCGAGCCTGAGTCCAGGATGGCGGCTGGTTCTGTGGGCTGGTGAGCAAGGTGCACACGGAGGGCGGGCGGGCAGGGCGATGGGGGCAGCCCAGACCCACTGCACCACCCCGCTGCCTCCCACAAGAGCGCTGCTCCGGCCATCACCCCACGGGACCGCGCTCCTCTTCGTGGCCAAGGGGACATGGCGGAGACAGGCGGGCCACGTCCACGGAGGGCGTCGGCTGACAGACCGGGGACCTTCTTCCTGCCGGCAGGAATCTCCTGCACAGGGCGGTGCTCTGGCTCACGGAGGCCTGTTACCGCATGGCCGAGAGCCTGCACAGCATGCCGATCGCCCGGCCCTGGGGCGCCCTACGCGGGAATCTAGACCAGAGCTCCTCCCTCTCCTGGGCAGCCGCTGGGTCCGTTTTACAAATGAAGGCACTCCTGTGGGCCCCGCCAGGACAGCTGCCCCCAGAGGCAGCGAAGGCGCGCCTCCTCCCAGGAGCGACCAACGGCCCACCAGGCAGCAGGCGGGACAGACCCGTGCCCTGAGGGAGGAGAGGCCACGGCTCCAAGAGCTGCCGTGCAGCCTCAGAGGAGACCCCACAGAGGACCCGTGAGCCAGCCTCTCTCGAGCGTTGAGTCCCGGCAGCAGAAGGGTGACGGCCACAACGGGCCGGAGCCCGACTCCGAGCACAGGAGGGACCACGGGGGAGCACGGTGGGGCTAGTGCGGGGCCTGGGCCAGACTGCCTCAGGGCCAAGACGCAGGGGACCGCAGACTCCCAGACTAGGTCCTGGCTCCGGTGCCCAGGGAGACGTCCGGGGAAAGAACCCCGCCTGCAGTCACAGGCCCTCTTCCATGTCCAGGAAGAAATGAGGCCTGACCTGGCCCCGGTGACAGCTGCAGTAATGGCCGGGAAGCTCAGGGCCCGGTTTTGGCGCCTAGGTAGCTTCTGCTTTGGGCTGAGCCCACATTGTCCTGGGGTTCTGGGGACACCTGTATCTGTGGCATCCCCGGGCCCCGGGGTGCTGGCCACGTGGTCTGAGGACCCTGCACACTAAGGGCCTGCAAGTCCTGAGTTCAGAGAGCCCACCTCCCTGGCTTCTGGGGAAAACTGGGCCCTTCTCACAAGGCTCTCTCCCTGGTGACCTTTGAGGTGCTCCTGCCTCAAAGAGAACTGGCAGGAAACCAGCCTGAAGGTTCCGGAACGCTGCCGCTCTCAGGAACTGGCCGCGAGCCCACACTTGTCAGGGACGCCCAAGCTGCCGCCGCAGCCCCAGCACAGAGGGCCCTGCCCAACCCCTCACGGAAAACCAGCTCCTGTCCCCCCAGGTCGGCATTCACGCACAGTCACTCAGAAACCCCCCCAGTGACTTCTGAGTGCTGGGGGCGAGCAAGGGGCGGCGAGGTCGAGAGAAACTCTCCTGAGCCGGGAGCTGGGAGGCTGCCACTCCCCCCCCCCCGCCGCTTTGGACAGTCGTGACTCAGGAGCGACACCTGTAGAGTTCTGTTCTTCACACTGTTTGGTCTGTACCCCCATCTGGTGCGGGGTCCCCACCAGCAGCCTAGGGCGTGAGCACGCAGCAGGGACGCATCCGCTGAAAGCCGGGGACTGTCTAGAACCGTGCAGCTGCCTCCCCACCCGTCCTAGGTCCCACCCGGCCCTTGCACACACACTCCCCGTTTCCATTTTCAAGTCGGGCGCCTCGTGCACATAGATACAACGGCTTTGCTCCTTGGGCCCGGACAGCGGCTGGCGACACGCAGCGCAAGGGCCTGAGCCTGCCTGTTGGGAGCGCACTCACCAAGGGGCGGCTGGAGAAAGCTTCAGGCATCGGCCTGAGGGAACCAAGGGCCGCGGCTACAAAGGGATCACGAGCCGAGCTCCGTCTATGGGACCCGGATCCCAAGCTCCGGCCCCTCCTCCCACATGCTGGAGACTTGGAACATGGGTGCCCCTCCCCGCAGCCCCAGGCCCAGGCCGACGACCTCGGTCTCCCACAAGCGGGCAACACCCTGGAGTCCGCCCCTTACACACCACCGTCCAGTGTTCTCCTGACGGACGGGCTCCGAAGGTGCAGGTTGGCTCCCCTCCCCGCACATAAGAGCGGCGGAGCTCCTGGACGCAGACAAGTGAGGGCCCCAGAGTCTGCGGGCGCCACCCTGCCCCGCAGTGAGAATGGGGCTGCACACAGGGGTCGCCCGGCAGCCTGGTCTCCTCCCCACCCTCGCGGTCAGTTCTCGTGACTCCAGCCGGTCAAGGCCCAGGGGCCCCAACAGCCCCGGATCAGTGGATGTGGAGCCCACGCTCCCGCACAGAGATCCACGTCTCAGAAATCAGAACCTCGATTCCCGAATCCTCCGGCTGGGTGACACCTGCTTCATTTTACAAAGGAGAAAGCGAGGTGTCTGAGTGTGGCCCACAGACGGGGGGCGGAGCTGGGCTTCCGACCTCACCCGACCGCCCCAGAGCGCCCGGCGCCGCCCCTCCCAGTGCCACACACCGGTGTCTGCACCTGTCTGCACACGACCGCAGACGCCCCATGAGGGCACCAGCTTGAGTGAGTGGGTGAATCCACAAACACGGGACCTGAGATGATCGGGGCCAGCCACCCCCTTTCCCCAGGACTCGGCGACTGCTCGCGGCCAGAAGGCCCTGCCCGGCCCACATGCACACGCATTCCTGCTCCAGCCACACACTCTGACCGGACCCCTTCTCCTAAGTCTGGGGCGGAAGCAGCTCCCCAAAGGCCGCTCTCCGCCCCGGAGCAACCCGGAGATGATGGGCCACCAGAGGCTGCCGCCGCCAGCTTCCCGCCTTACCTCCTCCCTGGCAGGCTGCCCTCGGTTTGGCTGTTTCCCCCAACTTGCTGTATCTTGGACCTCTCGATATGTTCCACGTAGGTCTGGATCATCTGTGAAAGGGCGGATGTGCCGTGTGAGTCAGGCCTGCTGACCCGGGCCTCTGGCCCCTCCGGCCCGGGTGCTCTGCAGGCCCGCTGCGCTCTTGACAGCAACAGAGCCACATCCCTGGAGTCTGGGCAGCATGGAGCCGCCAGCTTCCTGCCTGGGCAGGATAAGCCAGAAAGCAAAGGCCCGCAAGGCCGGCGAGGCCAGCGCCACGCACAGCCCAGCGGCCGGGGTGAGGCCACGTCCCCGTGTCAGGTCAAGGCCAGGCGCCTACCTCTGTGTGTCGCTGGTGCAGAGCGTTGTACTCCTTCTTCATCTCGGACTCTCGCTCCTCCAACCGGGAAACTGGAAGACACAGCCGCTGCCTGTCAACGCCACAGCCCACCTCTCCACGCCTCCTGCCTGCCCTCGGGCCCTGCATGTGGCCAGAAGGTCCCAGGACAGCCCGATGTGCCCTGTGCAGACCGCAGTGGCTCAGGGACCTGGCGGATAGCCAGCAGGGACCGCGGGGCCCTGAGAAGGCAGATCCCGGGGGTCTGGATGGCGTGTGGTGTGAGTGCTGCGGCCCTGAGGGTGCTCGCTTGTGCCAACAGAAGTGAGAACCGGGATGATTGAACCCACCCGGGGCTGCTGCCTGGGCCTCAGTGGCCCACGGCTCCCGAGACGCAGGGACGGTCCAGCGGAGACCAGATGCGAGTGAGGAGCTCACAGAAAGGGGCAGTTCCTGTGTGAGTAGCCTCTATGATGTAGGAAGGAGCCCACGACGATCTGCCGTGTGGGACGGAACAAGCAAGTTCCCTGACGGGTACTGAGGGCTGGAAAGACCAAGCCGTGGCCACGGCGCCTCCAGGCTGGCAGGGGTGACGCCTAGGAGGGGCCCCTCTGGCCCCACATGTGCTCCACCCACCACAGGCAGTGAGCCCGACTGGTCAGCAGGCCTGCCGGCCATCCCATCCCTGCATCCCACCACCATGGTGAGCGTGCCGGCCTTGACGCCTCCCGTCTGCGGCCCTTTGGTCAAGGCCCCAGCGAGTGGAGCAGGCAGACGCGCAGGGCGAGGCAGGGCCTGCGACTGTTGGGGGACTCAGGTGTGGTCCTTCTGTGTGCGACCCACCCTGCTCCCCCACCTCCCACCCACCCTGCTTCCCGGGGGCCGCTTTAAACAGATCTAATGGGGGACGCCAGTCTGCATCTGGCTTTGGTCCACATGCTGTCTTGTTCTGTGCTGTCTGGAGGGGCCTTGGAGTCGGCATCTCTGTGCAGCTCTGAGCAGCAAGTGGGGGTCCGAGGCTCACGGAGCTGGCTGATGCCCAGCGCAGGCAGACCGCAGGGGTGCAGGGTGCTGCCAGTACTCTAGGGAGGCACAGTCTGAACCCCCAGCCTCTGCTGCTGCCTTTGGAGGGGCGGCCTGTGTGTGCGGCAGGCCCCGGAGACGACCCCTCCTGGCCTTCTCTGCTGGGCAGTGTGCAGGCCGCCGCCTGGCCGAAGGAGCCCAGACATTCGCCCTCTGCTCCTCTGGCCCTCAGTCCTGCTGCTACCGAATGAAGAACCTCAGCCAGTAACTGGGGTTTATATTGTTTTCCTTCTGAGAAGAGCCAGAAAGATTTCCTATCTGCAAAGTATTCTAGGCAAAGGGAACGACGGGGACCCTGTGTAACTGCAGAAAGGGGTTTATAGTTGTGCGCCTAAAACGGGCCTTTTGGTTGGCTTTCGTCTTGGCAAATACCAGAGTGTCTGCTGTACACGCGCGGGAGCTGCTGACTCAGCTGTGGGGCCTTAGCCACGGGCCCCAGGTCTTGGTCGGGGACCGCGACACACCCAGCACATCACCTCAGTTTCCCCCAGTTTGAGAAATGAGGGGACCTGCCATCTGGGGTCACCAGGGAAAACAGCACATTGGGTCCTGTCAGGGAAGCTTCTACTGACGGTTCATGCTAACTTGGGCCAGAAAATTTAAACAAAGACTCATGAAAACTGAAAGACTAGCTCTTATAATCATCATCATTAAAACCACTTTCTTTGCCTCTCCTTGGCAGCGACGGGGCGTTCCCGCAGGCCCTGGCTGGCCACGGGCGCCTGCCCCGAAGGGCCACCACGGCACGCTCGGCCAGCAAGCTCTCCGGCCGCCCAGGAGCAGCGTCCCCTTGGAAGCAGCGTCCCCTTGGCAGTGGGCACACAGGAGCCCGCACCACAACCGGGGGCCTGCATCAAAGGGCTGGCGAGGTCCGGCCCAGGCCTCGATATTCGGCGAAAACGCTTTGTCATCAAAGTGGCCTTATTTATTTATGTATTTCCAGCCAGGGTTTGAGGCTGATTACAGAAACACCTATCAGGGCAAGGGCAAAAACAAGTGCTTGAGGGAATCACAGCGAAGGTGCCGGTGCCGCTGGCCTCTCTCTCTCTCTCTCTCTCTCAAAGGCTCTCCACGGCCTCCCCAGCTGGGACCAGCCTGACAATAACACACATTCAAATGCGATTCCCACCCCCCCAGCTACTTACTTTGATCTGCATAGTTTTTAGCCTTCAATTCCAGCTGGCGAGTCTGGAACTCGTAGTGTTCTACCTGGATTTGTAGCTCTTTCTTCTCCTGTTCCAAGGCATCTTCAAACTCGATGAATTTCTGTACACGAGAGGAGAGAGGGCATGCGTCATGAAGGCGGGATGCCACAGAAGGGTCACGGGCTTCTGGGACCGAGAGTCACGGGTTCCTGGCATCACACCCCCCGCCACCCTCCACAGGCAAACCCTGACACCCTCCAGAAGCACCGTCCAGAAGCAGGGGCCAGACGAGCTTCCCGAGAGTTAGTAACTCTAAAACCTTCTGGCCAGCTATCCAGACTCACACGGGGCCCCCATTATAGAGAGAGGCTCACGCTCTCTTTAATGACCTACTACCACCATCTTGAATGCCTTAATACGTTTTAAACAAGAACCCCACATTTTCCTTTCCCCAGCAGGCCCCACCGATCACGCCGCTGGTCCTTTCCCAACAGGGTAGCATGAATCTCCCCGACACTGAACACCTATGTGACGTCACGGCTACTCTGCTCCTGACCTGTACGCAGGCACTGCTCGGTTCAGGAAGCCGAAGCCACCAGAAGGACCAGCAATGCGGCCGGGTCTTTGGAACCCTTCACTTACCGGGTAAGCGTCTGAGCAAAATTATTATCAAAACAAGTGGAAGCAAAGCAAAGCACCAAAGTGATTTGCCAAAAACTAACAACAACAAAAGACAGCTCTGGAGAGATCTTGCGGGGGGGCGCCTGGCTTCACCCTGAAAGCCAGGTGTGGATGCAGGCCCCTGGCGGAGGGGAGGAACGGGCCACCCCACGGTCGCGGAGTGGGGGTGGGGGAGATGCCACCCGCTGTAGTCCCCCTCAGGGGGAGCTGCTAACACCTCCGTTTTGTGGGGTGTGGAGCTGGAGGGGGCGGGGTGCGGGGGGAGCCTGCACCCCAGCTCCAGCCCCTGGCCTACCGCCACCCCACGGCCAGGAGAGCAGGAGAACGCACATGGGTGGCGCAGCTGTGCACACAACCCCGGCACAAGGGACCCAACCAGCGTCCCAAGAAGAAACAAAGGTCATTAACTGACTGATAAGGGTATGTTTTCATTTGGGCAACTTTCATTCCTGTTGCTGAAAAAACAAACTGGACGAGAGCAACCTCTGCGTCTGTGGGAACATCAGGTGAGAGTACTAAGTACGAGGGAGAGTAGTTTTAAGAAACCATAACTGTACCATCTAGTTGGTTAAAATGGGGTGATGTCCTTCCAGACGTGCATGCGTGCGTGTGTGCACACGTGTGTGTGTGTGTACACACCAGCGTATGGGACACACGCGCTCTCTCTCCTACGCAGAATTTTGGGACCTGTTATCTCCAGCCTTGTAAACAGGAGCATCCTTCTATGTCGAGAAACAGACTCCCACACTTCCAGTGCCGAGTGGGGCACATTCCAGCAATTTCCTCCTGTGGGGCTCCCAAGTTGCTCTAGCACATCCATTATTGGGGCCACGGCCTGTGGAAAGGCCCGATGGCTTCTCCTAGCTCACCCCCCGCGGGCTGGGGCAGGAGCCTCTCCTAGGGCCCTCCACACAGAGCCGGCCCGATGGGTGGGACCCGGCCCACCGTAACTGTCCTGAGTGTCAGGTCCCTGGGGGCTTCGATTGGTCCCCAAGAGCTCACTACATTCTTATCCGACGCCCTGCCTGCCACCGAGTTCCTGCTGTCCCTCGTGCTCTGTGATGACCTCCGCTGTGCCGGTCTTACACGCGGCAGGGGCTTCCCTGGGACGCAGGGGTGTGTGCACCGCACGGGCACTTCGTCATTTCTCCTGTCCTCGCTGCTCCGAAATGCCACCTTTCTCACGTGCTCAATCCCACACAGATTTCGGTCTATCTGTGAGCCAGGTCAGAGGTTTCCCTGAACGTGGACTGTTCCATTGACCCTTAATATCGGACACAGAGTCACACTTTCAGGTCCCCTTTTCAACATTGTCTTGGTTATTCCCACTTGCTTTTCCTTCTAGATTAACTTGAGAACCATCCGGAGTCACTCATGTTTACTTTTCCATAAGCACTTTGCCTGCCCAGAAGCACAGGCTCTCAGGTCTTGGAAAGGGGTCCCAACCTGCAGGCTGCACCCCTGCGGTGTCTCACAAAGGAAAGGAGTCACTTCAGGGCCAGCTGTCCCTTCTGCGTTTCCTCACGTACCACCTGTACCTGAGCCGCGGAAGTCAGCCGAGAGACTTCCAAACTACGGGCAGGGTCAGAAAGCCCATTTCCAGATTCTTATGAAGGTCAAGACAGACTTTCTTAAATCTATCCTGATAGGTGATCATTAAAATCCAACCTCAGCGACGGTGCCGAAACGCTTTGTCATGCCCTAAAACCACCAACGTGCCTAGATTCCAAATGAAGCGAGCCCCAAACCAGGTCACAGGCAGAAATCCTCTGACCTTGATATTTCAAGGCTTTCTGCATCAGGAAATACGGAGACATCACCCGAGAGAGAAAGCAGCTAAGGGGAGCCGTGTACGAGGGCATCCCTAAGGCCAAAGGCAAAGGGCACAGCAGGCGGCAAGGGGACAGACCCCACAGCAGATCAACAGCATGCTTGTGGCTCTTAGGCCACATGGAACCCCCGTGCCAAAGGTACGGGGACGCTCAGTCCTTCCTCACTGGTGCTCTTCCATCCTCTCGGCACCCCTGTGCAAAGGGGTGCTCCCATGGGAGCAGCTCCCCAGGTGAACAAAGGGCCCCAAGAAAGCCACAAGGGACCATCAGCAGACCCGAGGACCCCGGCCTTGGATCTGCGCCTCCCTGCGCGGCTCCCAGAGGCGCCTGAGCGAGGTGAGGCCCCTGGCTTCTGGACCACGTGGAGGGCGGCGGGGAGCCTCTGTCCCTGATCTCCGGACGAGGGCATCCTCCTGAACAGAACTGATCGGGGGGTGGGGCCAAGACCTCCGAGTCTGTGAAAACATTACAAACACAACGTGGTATTCTACACTTTCCGAGAAATCCTTTTTCTCCCCGTTTTGAAGAAATCATTTCAGTGTCATTCAAGTGATTCTGGTTCACAAAAAACACAAGCCAGCCATTTAACCGAAACGAAATATGCAAGGAAATCTTCATCAGCTATTACAGGAAATAAATAATGTAAAGGAACAGTACCTGCCCAAGACTAAACAAATACCGAGTCTTTGTTTCGTAGGAGGGATGCTCAGGGCGGGACTCGGGAAGAGGCACAGGTCCTCTCAGCACCAGCCCCCTCCGGCTGGCGGTCAGCTCGGGAGTGAAGACAGCAGGCGGCAAAGCCCAGCTCCCCTCCCCGCACAGGGGCCGGCCTGCCGGCAGCGGGGCGCTGTCCTACCCAGGTTAGCATGAGTCACAAAAATCCAAGAGGTGGCTTCAAACAGAGAATTTTTTGTTTGCACGTCATTTACTTTATAGATTTAAGAGAATCAAGACTTTTCAGTGGGGGGTGGGGGGAGACTAAGTCAAGTCTACAAAGAAAGTCTTCCCAAAATTGTTAAAGTAGAATCTCACTGTAAGAGAACAGGGCTGGGGCTGAGAAGAACGAACATCTGACTGGGAGCATCCGGGTCGAGCGGTCTGCACGGTGCCGGACTGCACAGAAATCCCCCCAGGCGGACATCCCCTCTGTACACCGCGGCATCTCAGTTCGCGATGTCCGGAAGGCGCGACGGCAGCAAAGCGAAAACTTCTTCCTCGTGCTCATTGCTTGCACTACGGGTTTGAATGAGAAGTTATCTATCGTCCGCCCCCCTAAGTCGAATCAGCATGTCACGAGGCACATGATAACCCACAAAGATTCACGCACACTCTTATGACCAACCTTGCAGCGGCCCGAACGGCAGTGACGAGCTCTCCTACGACGCAGGGAAACGTGTCTTAGCCTCTGGATCCGCAATACCTAATTCTCACTTCTAATACCGACACACCACGTGACTCCCTTTTTGGATTTGTCTCCCCCCCTCCCTCCCACCAATAGGGCTGAGTTTTAAAACGGAACTCAGCTCTGGTTTTCAGAATTCGCTTTCAGGTGAATCTCAAGATACACAGCGCAACGACCTGAGCGCAGGCTCTTACAAACTGGGAGCAGGAGGAGGCCTTCCTCAGTGTTCCGGGGAACCAGGTCATTCCTCCCGACTGTACACAAGAGCAGAGGTAAGAAGCAAACTGACTTTCACGATCAAATACAAAATTAAAACCACAGCAGAAGCCAGTAGACCCGATTCCCAGGGAGGTTATCAGGTAAATACACTTTTGTGATGCAATCATTCGTTCTGGCACCGTTTAATGGTAAAGTAAATTAGCATATTACACCTAATTCTCCCCTCGTCTGTGTCCTTCAGGTCAGGG
The DNA here is from genome assembly GCA_028646535.1 of Procyon lotor. Lineage (NCBI taxonomy): Eukaryota > Metazoa > Chordata > Mammalia > Carnivora > Procyonidae > Procyon > Procyon lotor. The sequence goes on along the minus strand of CM053621.1, from coordinate 863,553 downwards.
TCACGCAGAGGAAATAATTCAGCTCTGGCTGGTTTATTAGAAATGAACCCAATGGGAGGCAGAGATCTCGTGGTCTTCCAGCAGTTCCTCCGGGGGTGGTGAGGGGAAAGAGTGGATTTCCAAAGGAAGGGTGCTCTTTTGCAGACTTTTATTTTAGGCAGGCAGAGCGGTAGGCACTCAGGGTGTGGGGCGCAGGCTTCCCTGCGAGGGGGAGGCTCCCTTCTCCTAGCAGCTGACTCCCTTGTCCAGTGTTCACAGTGACCAAATATTTGCTGGGGACTCCCGGGGAGGAGGGTGATGAACCCCTGAGACCTCACACCACAGATGTTTACAGTCTCCTTTCCATTTTCCACAAGGGGCTCAGCATACAGACGTGAAGTGCAGGGGGGGAGTGGAGTGGAGCAGGGCGCCAGCGAGATGGCCCCAAGGCCCGCTGGGGGGGAGCCAGGGAAGGGAGGGAGGCACACATCTGTTTTCTAGCATGACTCACACGTCTGAGAGATCACGCCACCCTCGCCAGCGCCCCCCTCCCCCCAGCAGGAATCCAAGAACCAGGCTGGATTCATAAAAGAAGCAAAGATTCCTCACATTTATGTTAAAGGAACTGCTGGTTCAGCATCCGCCTGAACGGAATCCCAATGATCGGCACTGCTGTCATTCACACTGATTTCCAAGGGTTGGCAAGACAGACACAAAAAATCTGTGTGTGTGTGTCTCCAAAAAAATGTCGCAGGTATGTCTACATATTAAAAATTAATATACGTGTTATATGTTAAGATACAGGCTGTATAAAATATAGACTAGGACACATAAAACACATGATATAGTTGGTAACGTGGGACAGAAGGAAAAGGAAGAGAAGACTCAACACCCCCCCCCCCCCCACCCCC
>CM053621.1:834166-855428 GCA_028646535.1 Procyon lotor | reverse complement strand
GGGTCTCCGGGCGGCCGGCCCGGCCCACGCACCTCCTCGGCCTGCTTGCGCAGCGCCTTCTCCCGCTCGTACTGGGTGAGCAGCTGCTCGTTGTCCTCGCGCAGCAGCTCCAGCTCCACCTCGTGCTCCTGGTTCTCGCTGAGCACCGAGTCCAGGTTCTCCAGCACGTTGACCACGAGCGGCATGAGCTCCTTGACCACCTCCTCGTCGTAGCAGTGGATGAGGCGCTCGAACTCGCGGTAGATGGAGCCCGCCAGGCCCGACACCCGCTCCGACATCACCGAGCCGGAGCAGTAGTCGTCCTGGTACACCACCACGCCGCCGCCCTCGTCCATCTGGATCTCCATCATCGCGGCCGCCGCCGCCGCCAGCGCGGCCCGCTGTCCGCCGGCGCGCCCGCCGTCCGCAGGCCGCGGCCCGTCGCCGCCGCCGCCGCTGTGGCCTCAGGGCTCGGGCGCCGCCGCCGCTGCTGCTGCTGCCGCCGCTGCTGCTGCCGCTGCCGGCGACGCTGCGCCCGTCAGTCAGCGGCCGGAAGTGCTGCCGCCCGGAAGTCCCGCCCGAGCCCCGCGCCGCCGCGCCGCTAGGGGTCGCGCCGCCCGTGACGTAGCGGGAGGCCGCCGCCGGGAAGGAGGGTCGGCCGAGCGGGGCCGGGGGCGCTTCCGGTCCGGCTGGACGTCGACGCTGCCGGCGGGTGCCCGCGGCGCCCCGGTGACCTGGCGCGTGTCCCGCGAGCGTCCCGACGCGCCCGGCCCCGCGGTGTCCGTGAAGGGCGGCCGCCCGGCCGGCCCCCACGTGCACGACGGAGCCCGGGTCTCCTCGCCTCCCGGGCCCCCTCCCACCGGTCTGTGGTCGCGGCGGCTGCCCTCTCCCGCGCCCCACTCGACAGGCTGCGTGTTCCTCCCCTTGCGGCCTCCCTGGGAAGCCCCTTCCCGAGGCTTCGCGGGGCTGCGAGTGCGCGTCTGTGGTCGCGGGCGGCTCGCGCTCCCGCGGCTCCGCGCCCCCTTCTCCACTGGGACCCCCTGGAACTCGCTGGGGGGCCTTGGAAACCCGAACGTGGGGTTGCTCCCGACGGATTTGCATTTTCTGTCACTGGCATCTGAGGACACCGTCACCCCACAACTTAGAGACCCTCTCAGCTTGGGGGCCCCGCGGGTAGTGCTAATTCTGATGGCAAACACACACAGACCTGCCGTGGCTTAACGACCCCTGGCCACCACCTAACCACGTGCTTCGAGGGCAGGTCATCCCAACCGCCTTGCGCCAAATCAGCGAACTCGCCCGCGGAGGATGCCCTAAATACTATTACACCAGTGTTCTCCGTGTGACCTCATTTGTTCAGCGGATGGATGATGCGCACCCACTCCGTTAGGAGATAAACTGAACTTTCGTCTGGGGTTCAGATTATGTGCATTTGGGTGCGAGCTAAGTGACTCAGTCATCCCAAATTTCATTTCCGAATGGAGCCTAAAAATATTACCAACCTCCTGGGCAATGTATGAACACGAATAAGCTAATCCATGAAAGGGACTTAGCACAGCTCTAGTCCGTAGTAAGCACACGATACAGAATTACTAGGTTTATTCTCAAAATGATGAGCCAGGACAAACAGGAATGTTGTTTTTCCTGGTAAGTTACAAAGAAGGCTTATGAGTGTTTTGGGGTAATGTTTAAGACACGCCTTAGGCCTTTTTTCAGACACATGACCCCTTGGGGTCCCTGAGGTGCCAACTGTAGTTGGGCAGCCCCCACTGTGAGAGGCCAGCTGACTTCGCCACCAACTTTATTGCTTTTTATTACTAGCATAATTGGGCAGTTACTTGAAATTGGTTAAAACGAAATGAAGTTTTAACAAGATGATACGCCGAATAATTCCTGATGCTTCCTGAAGGGTGCACTTGAAACTCAGGCAACCTAAGTTAGAACTTGCTTTAAAAATAGACTTGCTTTCAGGGGCGCCTGGGCAGCTCAGTGGGTTAAGCCTCTGCCTTCGGCTCAGGTCATGATCTCAGGGTCCTGGGATCAAGCCCCACATCGGGCTCTCTGCTCAGCAGGGAGCCTGCTTCCTCCTCTCTTTCCACCTGCCTCTCTGCCTACTTGTGATCTCTCTCTGTCAAATAAACAATATCTTTAAGAAAAAGAAAAAAAAGACTTTCAGATTTGTTAGATAATTGGAGATACAACAGATTTTTTTCCTACAAGACCCTAAAAGGTAAGATGAGAACACAGGTCTCAAAGGTTCCACTTTAGCCTGTCAACGGATGGAGTACTGGGCTTCCAGGGGTGCACCTGCTGTGATGAGCACTGGGTAATGTATGGAAATGTTGACTCCTAGGCTGTCCACCTGAAACTAACAGTACACTGTATGTTAACTAACTGGAATTCAAATAAAAACTTTAAAAAAAGGGTCTAATTTAATTTAATTTGCTAGAGTCACCTAGGTCCCTGTAATGTCCCTCAGTTCTTCCTATGCTAAATCTTGATGGCACCTCATAGTCACATAACACAGGAATTTCACTCATGATCTCCAAGAATACGAAGGACCAAGGATATCATGAGAAGAAATATCATGATATCAGTTCAAGGATATCATGAACTGGCTCCCACAAGAGGAATACACCCCCTCTCCGAGTCTGGAAAATAATAGGAACAAGTTATGCTGTCGAGAGTCAGTCCGTTTCTGGAGAAAGTAGAGGACGTGAAATGGCAACCGTTTCACGTTTGCTGTTGGCTCCCTCATGTAGGTTACACCACATGGAGCTACCTTGTTCTTGGTCCTTTGAGAGGACCCTAACCCAGTCCCTGGAGGCACATGACTCTCAGGCCTGCGCTGGCCTAGGGCTAGGGCAGCCCCTGCAAACTGCGAGTGGAATGTTGCCAGCGCCTGGCCCAGGTCTTGAGACATGCTCTGCACTCAAACATGATTTCAGATGAACAACTGAAACGAAGACAGGTAGTGTTATGTCAGCTGTTTTTTTTTTATAATTAATTTGAGAGATCACGCATATGTGAGTGGAGGGAGAATGTCCAGCAGACTCCCTGCTGAGCATGGAACCTAACATGGGGCTCTCCCCCAAGACACCATGATCATGACCTGATCCGAAATCAAAAGTTGGGAGCTCACCCACCCAACCACCCAGGTGCCCCATCAGTTTCTTTCTGACGTGCTATTCCGGTGTTGGCCCTGGTCCCGCAGGAAGACGGCTGTGCAGCCTCCTAGGGGGCGGGGCGCGTGTCTCTAAGCAGGTAGTCTGAGTGGTTTCATCATCTTAGATCCACATAATGCATATAGATATTATGTGCTTTTAGGACACATGAAAATACCTAATGTATAAGAGGAAAAGATCCTCAATGTGTGCTTTCTCTACAGGATTTTAACCTACAGACAAACCAGAAGCTTAGCACCTCATGTACCCACTACCAGGCTGGTTACTGGAGTTTAAAGCCCACTCAGAGGGAAGTTGAATACCTTGAGTTCTTACACAAATGGTGTAGGAGAAAAAGGAATCATTAATACAGAAACCCTAGAGAACACTGGCATATTCCTGCTCATTCTACTCAAAGTAAGTCTTTGGTTTCTAAATTTAAAAACCTTAAATCTGTGATCTTTGAGAAGATTAGTTTGGGCATCATCTGGCTTAAATGGAAAAAAAAAAAAAAGGCAAACCCGACCAGAGACAAGCTGTAAGGAAGGAGCAGGGCTCAGACACCGTGGAGAATGGACGTTGGGGAAAGCACACGTTGACATGCACACAAAGAACCGGCGAAGACTTTGAGTACATGATTGCTAAGTTTAATTCAACGGTTATGCCCAATCCTGCCTTGTAAAAACAACAAAATGCCCCTATCAAAACTACATTGTGATGTGGGTACAGGGTTCTTGTTCTTGATACAGCTCTAGAAAAAAGTTGGCACCAAATGCACATAAAAAAAGTTTTAAGGCTTAATAAAAATACAGACTGATAATTTCAAAATGCAGCTTAGAGGTTGAGAACAGAATGCTGGGTTAATAAATTTCCAAATACAGGCAGTCCCCGACGCACAGAGCATTTTCCAAATATAAACGGCCACCTCCATCGGGCTCACAGCAGCAGGAAGTCCTCTCCTGCTTCTCCGAGTGACCAGAATACCGGGCACTCTAAACCCACTTCTGCGGCCCCAGGGAGGGGAGGCTGGGGAGGGGAGGCAGGGCATCTCTCTGCACTGCGGAGGCTCCCGCTACGGTTCTCCTTTGCCTCCATGCCCACCTCTGCTCCCCGTCTCCACCCACGTCCCTGCTGGTGGACAGTGAGGGCAGGGGCGAAGCCACAGGGCCCAGCAGTACAATGTCAGGGTTCCTGGCGATCCAATTTAGCACCCAGACATCATTTTCTTACACGTTAAAAAACACAAAAAACCATAATCATAAATGGTAGTTTATATCTGTCATTAGAATGTCGCGTTGTTAAGCAAAAGTTAGTGTGTTTGGGCTTAAACCCTAACTACCGTTTATGAAATTTTCTAATGGGGAAAAAATGCTCTGAATTCCAAACAACTTTCCTCTAAGCGGCCATCTGAAGAGTGGAGCCGGGACGGACTTGAGAGTCACATGGAAAGTTTCTTGCCTCCCGAGTGAACGGGGCAGTTGGGAGGGGGCGAGCAAAGGGTCTTTGGTTGACACAGCCGCGCGCAGGTCCCCCCAGCGTGCCAGGCCTAAGAGGCGGAGCTCGGCCACCAGCTCCCGCAGGCACTTAAGTGTCTAGGCCACTGTGGGTGCCATGAAGTGCAGCGCGGTCGCTTTTCTCGATTTCAGTCGTGATGCAGGTATTTTCAGCACCTAGCATTAGCTTGGGAGGCACCCCCACCAAGATCACTCCTGCCCACAGCCTGCCCTCTTGCTAACTGTTGGTCCAGCGTGACTGAGGTGATGGACTGAGACCGCAGCCAGGTGTGGCCCAATGGGGAGACTGTGCCCGCCGGGCCCCGGAGCCCCTGGCCAGCCTGTCATCTCCGCCAACCAGCATCATGGAATCGGCCCGTTGGGCCTTCGGTGTCAAACTACTCAATTTTCTGGACCAAGGTCTCCAGGCTTCTTCCTGAAATGAATATGGTCCAGAGGTTCTGCAAAGCTTTCTAAAGAGCAGCCAAGCAAAGTTTCTTCCTCTTGGTTGTACCTAAGCAGCTGCCTTTTCCCTAGAAGGGGGCACAAAGAGGGCAGAGCCAACAGTCACTTGTGTAAAGCTGGTATTTTAGAAAAGGTCTTCGGATACTGTAAAGACTCAAACCCAAGAACCCATGGTTCTGAAGCCCCTCTTCTTCCCACCGTCAACAGGAGTCAAGACGTAGGAAGGATGTCAGGCACCCGTCACCTGGGTGCGTGTGGACAGTCCTACAGATGGAGGAGTCGGGGGTGGGTTGCCCCCAGGAAGAACTGTGGCGCGATACAGGGGACACACACACAGGCCCGAACAGGAGGCCGCTGAGGAAAAGGGAACAATTCACGGCAAAACCAGCCGGGGTACAAAAGGCAGAGATTCCTACACCAGATCTGGCCAGGGTTTTAGATGGCAGAAGTGGAGCACCTTGGAGGATCAGCGCAGGAAACTGAGAACGACTTTTTGGTTTTAGTGGACGGCTGCCGAGGACCACAACCGGGGTGGCTCAGGAAGCGTGCAGAGCAATGCACTGGGGCCGACTGGAAGGAGGCACCGGGCCCACAGCGGCCGTCCTGGGGACGGAAGGTGTCCCCCGGTGGGCGGGGCGAGGACCCGAGGGGCCAGAGACCCCCGATCCCCGCCAGGCATCTCGGCCCGGGCCGTGCTGCTCCAGCCCGCAGCAACACACCGCGGGTTTCTTATTTTCTTGCCAAGGCTTTAAACCAAACTCTGCTACTGTGTGAGTGATCCCCGGACCCCGGTCGGCCGGCCCGAAGCCGCCGGGCCTCACTGTGGCCTCGCCCCACCTGCCCCACGCCCCTCGCAGAGTACCGTCCATCCGCAGTCACAAGGCAGTCCCACGTCACCCCGCAGGCCCGGTCTCGGCAGCCCGCGAGGCGCGGTCCCCGGCTCCGCGATGGTGGTGGGCCCCAAGCAGCGGCCACAGAGGCACAGCAGACCCTCTCCCCACCTGGCTCCTTTGGGCTAAAAGAAACTACAGTATTTGAAATCCTATCTCTCCGGGTCCTTGTCTGGCCACAGGTGAAGCAGCAGCCCCTCTCAGTAGAAGGAGATACTGGATTTGCCTCCGGGTGGGTTGAGGACTTTGTTATGAGAGCGTGGCCGCGGGCCCAACCTGGGCTCATGGCTGTCACCCGTGGGCGTGGGCACCGGCTGTGGGGCGCGGCCCGCTTCTCCAGGGCCTCCCTCCTTGCCTGGCTCTTCTCCGGGCGACGCGCTCGCTGCGGCTGTGGGACAAAGTCGGCATGTCGTCCTGTTAGAGGCCGCCCATGAACCAAGCTGGCGAGCTGTGCCTGGGATCCGCAGCCCAGACCAGCTGGTGGCAAGGGCACACCGCAGTGGGAAAGGGGGCGCCCAGAGCCGGGCTCCCACCTTGTCCCAAGAAGACTCCGTCCGGCAGACGCCGTTCCTGAACTGCACACAGAGCTGGGGCTTCCTACCATAAACTCCTCAATAAATTCCTAACAAGCTGATTATCTTATACAGCTTATGGGACCTCCTTCCTCTTCCTTCCATCTTCAAGAATCAGTAACAAACCTTCTCAGCTTGAACATGACAAGGAGAAGGAGCTCATCCCAACTGGGGACCTAACGAGGAGAGGCAAGGCCTGCTGACACCCCTCCCTGGGCTGCTAGATGAAGTCTTGGCCACGGACTGAGGCAGCGGTGACCCGCAGCACAGCTGGGACAGTGAGGCGGGGCTCAGAGTCTGACAGCACCCCCCCGCGTGCAGGCCCCACAGTCTCCCGTCTCACCGGCACCCTTCTCGCTCCCCCATGCCCCCCTCTTCTGCATCAGTGCCGCCTGGGCCACCCTTGGCCACAAACTCACTCATGGCTCCAGGTCCCTGGGCTTCACTACATGGGATCAGCTTCTAGAAGGGGACCCCTGGTCGCAGACCTAGGCTGAGCACAGTGCCAAGTGAGGGAAGGCTGGTGGTGGCCAGGTGGGAAATTTTCACCCAAAATAACAGTGCATTTCCCTTCTACAAATGCCGCATATCCTCTCGGCAACCAACAGGACCTTGCTTGTTTTTGTCAGCAGGCCTGGAAGGGGCACAGAATAGTCCCTCTCACCCCCTGGGGGCGGACTGGCAACACCCCACAGCAGAGCGCTCAGGGGAGGGGGCAAAGAATAGCAGCTCACCTTTAGGGGCCGATTTGGGGTCTTCTCCTTCACATAAGAACACGTGGTCCTGCAACGAGGCAAATCCTAGGTCAGTACATGATTCAGACATTTTTTTTTTTTTTTAAAGATTTTATTTATTTGACAGCGAGAAACACAGCGAGAGAAGGAACACAAGCAGAGGGAATGGTAGTGGGAGAAGCAGGCTTCCTGCCGAGCAAGGAGCCCGATGTGGGGCTCGATCCCAGGCCCCTGGGATCTGACCTGGGCTGAAGGCAGACGCTTAACGACTGAGCCACCCAGGCGCCCCCATGATTCAGACATTTTACCCTCATTCGAATGGATGATGAAAATCAGGGGCGCCTGGGTGGCTCAGTGGGTTAAAGCCTCTGCCTTCTGCTCAGGTCATGATCTCAGGGTCCTGGGATTGAGCCCCACATCGGGCTCTCTGCTCAGCAGGGAGCCTGCTTCCCCTTTCTCTCTGCCTGCCTCTCTGCCTACTTGTGATCTCTCTCTCTGTCTAATAAATAAAATCTTAAAAAAAAGAAAATCAGGGCACAAATGGGTTTGTTTACATTTACCTTTTACATATGTCTGATGGTAGAGAGTTTCGGCCATAAGCACAGTGGAGGGAGCAGTGCCACGACCCCCCCCCCCCCCCCCCCCCCCCCGGCCAGCAGCATGACGTCAGCTCACTGCCATCCTGACCCCAGCTCACTGCCATCCTGACCCCAGCCACACACTTCCCCCCACGGTCCCTCCGACCCTTGGCCGAGTGTTGTAAAGCAAATCTCAGTATTTCGATTACCCGCAAATACTCCAATTTACAAATGTCCTTTAGGGGTGCCTGGTGGGGGGGGAGACGGGAGGCAGCTCAGACAATTAAGCATCCAACTCTTGACTTTGGCTCAGGTCATGATCCTAGCACTACACTGTTTGCACTGGAACCTTCCAGTGAGTTCTGAGACTGGGAAGTGAGAGTTCTTCCAACTCTTCTTTCCTGGTAAGCTGTCTGGCTATTTATGATTCCCTGTGAATTTCAGGATAAGTCTTTCCGCTTATACAAAACAAAACAAAAACCACCCAAACACACCGAACAATACAGTTGGCACTTTGATAGAGACTGTATTCTTCCCGCCTCCTCCTTGTTTAGATGTGAGGGGAGGGAGGAGCAGATAGAGAATCCTGAGCAGACCCCCTGCTGAGTGCAGAGCCTGGTGCGGGGCTCGATCTCACAAACCGAGACCATGACCTGAGCCAAACTGAAGAGCTGGACGCTTGAGTGAGTCGCCCCGGCTCTGGTTTGGCCCCGGAGGGTTTAAACCCTTGTGGTCAGCACGACTGCTGACGGCCCTGCAGTGGCTGCTCTGCGAAGCCCTCTATTTGGTGTTACTGGGACCTACCGCCCGGGGTGTCAGTCAATAGGAGAGTCGGGTCTGATGTGGGCCTGACTTTCTGACAAGAATTTAAAGGCGGGCTGTGATGTTCTACAGGGACATATATTTTTGGCCGTCTCTCGCTTTGTGATTTTTGCCACCGACGCTCATTGCTGAGATCCAGGATTTTCTTACAAGTCAGCACAGTGGTGATATTTGAAATCTGTTATCCCTTCTTCATTTCTGGCTGAGTACCCTATAAATGGAAGATCCCTCGGCAGCAGCCCCCCGAGGTGCGACTCATGCAGGGATGCTGGGAGACGCCGCACCCTATCCTCTGCTCCAAGCCACAAATCAGACTTCCAAAAGTATTATTATGTACCCCGAAATTCTAAATACTGGCTGAATTTTAATCCAGTGCAATTACTGTAGTTACTGATGACTACTAAAAACAATGAAATTTTAGGAGATGTTCAATTCTGTGCAGAGCCTCACGGCCCTCGGGGGAGAGGAGGACAGCAGCTCGTTGGCAGGGGCGGTCGCCTCCAGTGGCACGCCGAGGGCCAGCGTCGCCGGGCTTCGCTCATTGCGACACTGGAGCGCGTTTCTCCGCTGACTCAGGGAGCTAGGAAAGTCCATGACTAAGGACTGCGCTCAGCAAAACCACGCCACCCACTCTGCCTCTCCCCAGGAACGTACCACACCCGCCCGAGAGTCGGGCCAGGCAGTCCTTAGCTCAGTTTTTGTTTCTCCTACTTTCACGTCTGCTAGCTGAACGTTCGTAGCCCATACCTTGGGTTTGTTGGGGTGTGCCAGAGGTGAAGTGGCAGCAACTGGGGACCCAAAAATGTCACTGGTCTTCCCGCCGGGTGGGTTCAGACGCTGTCGAGTCTGCACAGGTGTGGATTCGTCAAAGATACCACTTCCCTTTCCCCCTGTGGAAACAATTCCATTTAACAGTGAGCGATCCCCAACAGCCACCTGGCGCCACCCTCCACCTCCATTACTGAGGAGACCCTCCCTTGTAGGGACCGCCCCCAGGGCCTGTCCCTAGTTCAGGCCCACAAGCAGGGGTGATCGGGGTGACGAGGCGTACATCAAGCCAACCCGCTTATTGGGGGCCTGGTGGGACCTTCCTTTCTGGAAGCTGACCTCAGCTGGCCTCTAGAGGCAAAGCGCTAAGATGGCATAAAACAGCATTTCCCGAACAGAACTTCCTTAACCTGGAACTTATGGTGTCCTGTTGAAGAATCTTCTTCATTAAACCCATGAAAAGTTCTTTATGTTGAAAGAAGCTGCTGCATTTTTAGGCCAGATAGATAGACATGAATTTAACAAAATGCCGTATTCAAGGCAAACCTGTAATCTGGAAAATAACACCTACGAGTCATTTTTCTGACCTCATTGTGGCCGGAACTCCCCGTGCCAACTAGACACGTCAGCGAATTAGACACGTACCCTCCTACCATGCAACCCCGCGTATCTGAGGAGGCGTGATGAAAATAAGCATCCAACACGGAACTTCTCACAAGCTGACGAGTCTGGCCAGACCCCAAAGTCAACGCCCAAATGCCTCCATCCAGCAGGAGGGCCACCCCCCCACCACACACACACACACAGGCGCGGGCGGGTGTCTCCGCACTCGGCACCTTTCCTCCAAGAGCTGTGCTGCCGGAGGTGGGCCGCCCGTCACGGCCCCGGGGCGCCAAGGACCTACACTCTTACAAGGAAAAAGCAAATGCATTCCACTAACCAGCTAGATGACCACACACAAATTGGCCCTTCTGTGCCCCCAGACGCTCAACTGTAGAAAGGGCAGAACGAGAGGACCCGAGAGGCAGGCCCGTAGCTCATACATCAAATGGTTAGAACGATGCCAGGGACACAAACAAAGGTTCGCGTATTTCCCACGTGCTGGTAAAGAAACATCTCGGGGACGTCCGTGCAGAGGGGCAGACGACGACCCGTACCGCGTGTGACGTTTCAATACAGATGGAGGGCGTCTTCTCACTTAGCTGCCTGTGAGAGGAAAGGCGTTACTCTGCGGCCCCTCCCCGAATGTGGCTCCCTGTGGACGGGCGGTGGGGCGAGACCGCCTCGCACGTCCGCTCTGAGCTCTCATCTCCACTCACTGTTTCCAAGAGCCCACGTCGCAGGTGGTCACTTCCCGGCCAAAGCGGCCCACGCGGCCACTGGAGAAACAGGAGCTCGCAGGAACCGCCTGGACGCCTAGCTCCCTGCGGGCCCGCGGGGAAGGGCTCCAGCGGGGCTTCGTGCTCTCGCCTAGCTGCACACCCACCCTGAGGGCCCCCACAGCCCGAGCGGACGGGAAAGTGAGTGGCCTCCGGGACGCAGCCGCCCGGGGACGACTGGAACAGAGCGCGGGGAAGAGCCCTTCTGGGCAGGAGAACGTGCGGGGCCGCCTGCGCCAGAAACGCACGTGCACTCTTGCCATCTGGGTGCCACACACCTCACCCTCCCGGGACCCACGGGCCCGGGCTGGAGATGCCCACACAGCACGGCGCCGGGCCGTCCCCTGGAGCCCGGACAAGGGGCTCGAACCTTCTCGCCACCATCGATCAACTCAGAGGAGGTCGTAAGTAACCAGAGTACTGACCTCGGGCCATTGGTGACATAAGCGAGCGGACGCACGTGAAGTAGGCAGAGCAGCGCCAGGCAGAGCCAGCCCTCGGTGGTGTTGCGGGGCTGCCACCAGCAAGAGCATCTCCACCACCGAGGGGACAAAACTCCGGCTTCGGCTCACCCCACACAGCGCTGTTTCTGGTCGTGCTACCAAGGCTTAAGTAAATTCTCTTTAAAAGGTGCATTCGGTTTTTTAAAAAAATGGAAAATAAGAGTAACTCAATCTGGGGGCACCTGGGGGGCTCAGTGGGTTGAAGCCTCTGCCTTCGGCTCAGGTCATGGTCTCAGGGTCCTGGGATCGAGCCCCACGTCGGGCTCTCTGCTCAGCGGGGAGCCTGCTCCCCGCCCCCCCGCCTTCCTCTCTGCCTACTTGTGATCTCTCTGTCAAATAAATAAAATATTTAAAAAAATTTTTTTTTAAATTCCGAAGCATAACACGAAGACTTAATCATCACAAATAACAAGCACAGACCCCAGGAAGTACCACCCGGTGTGCACAGAGCACGACGGGCTCCCGGAACCCCGTGCCTGAGGTTGCCAGGCGCCGGCATTTCCTGCAGACCACAGACTTGGTACCGGTGGCACATTTTCACTGTATGTCCAACTACACACGACACAGGTCTGCTTCTGAACTTTATATAAAGGACCCTGCGTGTCTGTTAGTCAGGATTTTGCCTGAAAGATGAACTCAGCTTTGAAGGAAAAGGTGCTCAATCAGTCATAAATAAGGATAAATTCCAGATAGGCTTTTTAAGCAAATGTCTTTATTTCAGAGAGGGACACAGAGAGGCAGAGTACAGGGCAGGTGGGGCGGGCAGGGAGGACCTCCACCCGACTCCACGCTGCGCGCAGAGCCCGACAACCCGAGAGCCCAACCTGAGCCGAATCAAGAGTCACACGCTGAACTGACTGAGCCACCAGGCGCCTCTGAGATATGCTTTTGTAAGAACCAAACTGTAAAAGAGAGACAATGCGCTGGCAGAGCGCTGTGTGCTGAGCCTCTCTGACGACCGGTCGGAAGCGGCTTCCAGGAGCTTAAACTGACCCAGCAATTCCATTTCAAAAACCATATCCCAACAGATTTTTCAGGTAAGTTTGGAGCATGCGCTCTGGGATCCAAGGGCTAGTTGTGCCACCGGCTAGCTGTGAGCGCCGCGGGTGGCAGTGACCCTCCCCGAGCCTGTCTCCCCCTCTGCCCAGAGGCACCCCCACCTACCTCCCAGGGGCCGAGAGAAGGCCAAACGAATACACGGAAAGCCCTGAGCACAGGCCCTGGCAAGTATGGGACTGTCCACACGTCTCCAGCACAAGTGCTAGAGCAGCGACAACAATCCGGGGGAGATGTGAGCCAGGCAACCAGCAGAGCCCGCTCGAGAACGGTAAAGGGACCCTGGGTACGACGACGCTCGGCGAATGCTCAGTGACGATCACGGGCTCAGTCGCCCCCATCACCCCCCCAAACTGCCCCCGCCCCCGGCCTGGACCCGTCTCGCCATCAGGCCTTCTCATCAGAGGGCAGGGGCTTGGGTCTGCCGTGGGGGGCACACTCGCAGTCTTCCCTTTTAGCCTTCCCTTGAGAATTCGTCACAGACTGTTTGCCAAGAGCGCCCGGCAGGACAGAAAACAGACCCCAAACAACAGCGGCAGGAGAAGCAGGAACCCGGCACGGGGGTGAGTTCAGCGGCCATTGCCACATCTTGTGACCGCGCACCACACAGAGGCTCTCCATCCCCCTGGTCGAGAGGGGCCCCGGCTGCCCGCTGGGGAACCGCAGGAGGCCGAGGGTCGCCGAGTGGCACCGCCCCAAGCCGCCGCACCCTCCGGGGAACCCAAGCCCCAGGGGCAGCCCCGGATACACTGAGGAGCCGGCAGCCGCTTTCAGGTACGGAGCGGACACACGGTTGCTGGGACCGATCTGCCGCAAATACTAACTCCTGTGTCGGGCCTCTCACAATCTTTACGGACGGAAGAACCCTCGTTTCCCTCGGGGACACAGACCAGGGACAGCCCCTCAGCGAACTGTCCCCACACGGTCGCGCACCCAACTGGAGGGTCTACCGGCCAAGCAAAAGCCTTTTCTAAGATGCTTCCCCACTGCGACCACTGGAAGGTGCAGCTGGCGTCAAAGAGCCCTATGCACGGAGTCATCCCTTCCAGCGTTTCGATCCCACTGACAGTCTGCATCAAAAGAACCTCCCGATGAAAAATGTTTAAAGGCACAACTTGCACACAGTTTCTGCAATTACAAGGGCCCACTGGAAAACTGGGAGGACCTCCCTGGCGGGAAGCGGAATCCCAGCATCCGCCCCTGCGTCCCCCGTGCCTGGACTCAGCCCCGGTCTGCTGACAAAGGGAGGAGGAGTCAGGAATGACTGAGCTGGGGGCGCCTGGGGGGCTCAGCCAGTGCAGCGGCTGCCTTGGGCTCAGGTCACAACCTCAGGGTCCTGGGCCTGAGCCCCGTGCCGGGCTCCACGCTCAGCTGGGAGCCTGCTTCCCCCTCTCCCTCGGCCGCTCCCCCTACTCGTGCACACTCTAATAAACGAAATCTTTAAAAGCAAACAAACAAGAAAAACAAAAACAAAATCGTCCTTACATTCTAGAACTCCGACAGCAAGGGATAACCTACAGCAGAAAACATCTGAAAGGGTCGACACAAAGAAATAAAAGATGTCATCAGAAGACTAGCATAGGACAGAACAGGCAGAGGCCAAAGGATTGATGGTTCAAAGGCCCATACCTGGAGGATTGGTCCTTTTAGGGATGTTCTGAGGCTCTTCGGTTGGTCCAAAAATATTAGATGCCATCCTGTTGGGCCTGCTCGAAGGAGCAGCTTCTTCTGGACTTCCAAAAAGATTGGTGGCCTCTCCCCCGGGGGGCTTCATGGCCCTAAAAGCAGAGAGCGGGCGTGAGTCACGGACGGCTGACCTGGACCGGCCAGGTGGATGGACAGCGCGACCACCAGGGGCGCGTGTGCCTTCTGACGTCTGCGGCGAAGTGACACACCGCGATTCCTCAGCACTGGTAGGACTGGTCTGCCCACAGCCACAGAGCAAGCACACCTTCTTCACTGCCCTCCACGTTCCCTTGGTTATGCCAAAAACCCTCTGGAAACGCACATACTTGGAAACTATTCCTGGGATCCTCTCAGAAGTAAGATTGATTTCCCTAAAACAATGTGGCAAACTGAGTCATGTTGGGTAGAGTTTAATGCTCATTTTGACGGATACACACACAATAGTGTTTAATACTGCAAACACACTCAGGGCGCCAGGCCGGTTCAGTCAGTGGGGTGTGCAGACCCCTGATCTCGGGGTCGTGGGTTTGAGCCTCATGGTGGGTGTAGAGGTCACTTAAAAAGTAAACAAACAAAAAAAAAATTAAAACCTAATACTGTAAATACAATCAGGAGTGTTTAATACTGTAGCTTACGCTTGCTAAGCGCTTACTATCTGTTCCAAGGACCTTACACAGCAACCCTCTAGGGCAGGCATTGTTTTCACAGACGATGAATCTGAGACAAAGAAGAATCACACGAAAGGTCACGAGGGAAGGGGCAGAACCAGAACGCAAAGCCGGCCAGTCTGGGTCTGGAGCTCAGACTATGCGCTCAGGCCTCCGAGAAGGCCCTCCGAGAGGGTCAGGACCGACGTGCGGAATCCACTCCAGGACCGCCTCGTCCACCCCGTCCTCAGGTCCTGTAAAACCGACAGACTCTCAGAGAGAGCAGAGGGCACACTGTGGGGGCCCCTGCTACGACCCACCAACACGTGGGCACCGGGGATCTGCCCTCCGCCCCACCACACGCCTGCTCAGCCGCGGCGGCAGCATCCCCCCGAGTCTCGACTGGGGGCGACGGCCACGCACCACCCAGAGGTCTGTGGGAAACACGTGGCTGTGGAAGAGCAGGACCCTGAGTCACGTTTTACGGCAATAACCCAAGAGCTGTACTTCCACAGAGCCGCGCCCTGACCGCCCTAGGGCTTCCGACTCCGCCAGCAGAGAAGTCTCACGAGTCACACGCATCTTTTCAGAACATCCACAGAGATTGTAAGGATGCATTTTAAAGGTGAGAGGACCCTACTGGAACACTCGTAAGCCGGCGAGGGGCCTAGGTTCCTTCCCAAGTCCTCAGCGAGAGGGCTGGCTGCGACTGCAGCCTCGGAGAAAGAGCTGGAAATGCGGACCTCCGCGCCACCCGGAAGTCACCGCACTTCGCACAAACACTGCCCACGGCTCTGCCCAAAGAACAGGACATCTGAACGGTTGGTCATTCCCTTAAGAGAATGAGAGAGGGAGCCGACCATTCATTGCAATTTAAAGCGAAGGGAGTTCTCAGACTCTCTGGCTGCAAGGACGGTGGACAGACCCTGCGGGCCGGCTTCCCCCTCAGGGCCGAGTCCCGGGCCGCCCCGGAGCATCGGGAGGGCGGACGCCTACTCAGCGGCTGGCAGCTCCTTAATGATTTGATGGAGGGAAAAAAATCACTTCAGTTGGAGAAAAAAGAATTAAAAAAAACCCCCCAAAACCAATAAGCACACTTAATTTAGAAAGGTGTTAGCAAGACCCCAGGTCCCGTACTTTGTTGGTGGCCACAGTTAAGGCCCGCTGACTTCCGCAACATTCCTAAATCCCCCGGCCCCGGTCACAGCAACATTCTCCATATTCTTGGCTGTCTCCGGCAGGTCCAACACGCTTGGGTCTCCACAGCCCTCTCTCTGCAATCTTCAGGCCAGAACTGAATTTAACATCAAGTCTCCTGCTCAATAAAAATTCCTGTTTTACAGACTTACGTGGTCCTGCTCCCATCTGAGGTAGGCTTGTCCCAATCCGAAGCTCTTTAGGACTCCGTCTGTGCCCGTGCGATCTCCTGGTCCCCTCTGCCCTGCGCCCCGGCCTCACCCATCTGCGTGGCCCCTGAGCACCTATTGCCGGAAGCTGGCACCAGACCCCGTGCGCAGAGCGGTGGGTGACAGCCCAGCGTGCGCCTGGAGCAGCTTCCATGCTGGGAAAGCCAGCCCCGCGGGTGCGGGGGGCTCCAGTGTTCCCACTGGTGGTGCCACCAGCCCCGGGTCTTAGCGGAACCCCTAAGACCTCTGTGGAGGAGCCACAGCCCAAGTTGAGTCTGTGGTCTCTGTGTGGGAAGCGTAGCCTCAGGGCAAAGGACATAAGCCAGAGTTGTTTGAAATGACCAAATGGTAGGTTCGGGTGGTGGAAATACAGTATTTATTACATTGTTCTGTGTACTTTTCTGACTTTTACCTTATTGTACTCTGAAAACAAGGGAAGAAAAGCGGCGGCTAAGAATGCCGTGCGTAGTGGCCCAGCTGCCCAGGAAGGGACAGTGGTGGCAGGGCAGGCGCGAGGGTCCCCCGGCCTTGCCGGGGTCATGCAGATCACACAGGCTGCCCCAACAGGGTCTCAAACAAGGGGACTGAGAATGAAGAGGTTATTCTGATCAAAACAAAACCCACAGCCATGGCTCAGTGTGGACTTCACCAGGCTCACCGTCAAGGGCACTTACCTCTAGGACACACGCTACAGAGGGAAGGTGGGAATACTAGGGAGCTCAGAGCTGACAATGTGGGGGGACGTGCCAAGTGCAGCGACCTCTGTCCCCTCGTCTACCCCTCAGGATGTCCTAGTAAAGACAGAGAAGTACACAAGCAGAGCCAGAGGGCTCGCGTCAAAGGGCAGCCACAGACACAGCTCCAGGGGACGACGGCACCAGTGGCGGCAGGGAGACAAAAGCCACTCCCACCTCCAGGGCCAGAGGTTCCCGAGAGAGCTGGTGTCTGTGTTTCAGAAAAGCTTTTGGGGGATGGGTCGGACTTGGAGAGCAGCAGCAATGAGAGAGAGACCTGGATCAGTTCTTTACAGGCGCACATTCTGCAGCTCAAAAGGACCACCTCTCATTGGGGATGGCTGAGGCATGACACGTGGACAGGTCAAAAGTCCCTCTAACGTCAGATAAGCTCTCGGCAAGAAAACAGAAGATGTAGGGCCTGAACAGAGGAAATCCTGCCTGGCAGTCTTCAGTCACCACCTGACGCCCTCCCTCAACAGCCAAGTGAGAGCAGAGGCGCTGCAAGGCCTGTCCCGCTCCTCAGTGCCCTGAAGACGGCAAACCGCCCGACCGATCCCAAGCAGACGCTTCCAGTCACGTGCAATCAAACAACCGAGAAGAACGCTCTTCTTCAATGTCCCGGAAGGAAAAATTTTCTGCTCCTAAGAGCCTCTCCACCACGAGTCCCCCCAGAGAAGTGTGGCGCAACCCTTGACAGCAACAGCCCTGCGGGTCCAAGGGTCACACCACCACCAGTGTCGGGGGGCTCATTCAGGAACTGCCGCGTTCACTGGGCCTCCGGTGCCAGGCTGTGGGAAGCCCGAGGGACGCGAGGGAGAGGGAGCTGGCCCGCGGCAGCCGGTGTGTCCGGAGCACCGGGATCTGGATGCCCCAGGAGCGCTCCGAGATAAACCCGTGGCTCCCATCACTGCGCATCCAGGTGTGTGCGAGTCACTGTTCTGTGGTCTGATGACTAATCACCGAACACTGACCTAACTCCCTCAGACCTGCAGGGTTTTCAGCAAGTCCAAGCAGCTCTTACACAGATTCCCGACTCGAGGTGGTACTTATCTGCACGGCTCTCACATACATACTCTCTTCTGCTGTTAGGGCAAGGCTGGGGGACAGAATCACAGTAATGAAAAGTCAGGGCATCTACAGCCCCCGAAATTTACAAGGCAAGGTGGCTCCTCCAGTGCCAAGAGGGGTCTTCCCGCGAGCTCTGGCAGTGCTAACTTGTGTGACGTCCCATACCCACAGACCCACAGGCCGTGTAAAAGTTAAAAGGCTTCCTGGGTGTGCTCCTGAGTGTTGGAACCCAGTCTGACACCTACAGATGGATTTCTGCTTCTATTACTGGCAGTCCGTTTGGTCCTCCATCAGCAAGGCAGGGAGGACACTGTCTGGCTCCCAAAGCACAGGATCAGGATAGGGCAGCACTTGGCCCCACCAGGACCCCATATTGAGGGAGGGCGGTGTCCATCCCCAGGAGACCCAGGGAATGGGGGAGGCCACACCCAGCCCCAGGGGACCCTGGGATTAGAGGAGCAAGCGGCGCCTGGCCGCAGGGGACCCAGGATTAGGAGAGGGCCGCCACCGGCCCCAGGGGACCCTGGGATTAGGGGAGGGCGGCGTCTGTCCCCAAAAGACCCCGGGATTAGGGGAGGGCGGAGTCCGTCCTCACGGGGACCCTGGGATTAGGGAAGCGCGGCGTCCGTCCCCAAGGGACCCCAGAATTAGGGGAGGGCGGAGTCCGTCCTCACGGGGACCCCGGGATTAGGGAAGCGCGGCGTCCGTCCCCAAGGGACCCCAGAATTAGGGGAGGGCGGAGTCCGTCCTCACGGGGACCCTGGGATTAGGGGAGCGCGGCCCCAGGGGACCCCGGGATTAGGGGAGCGCGGCCCCGTCCCCCGCGCACCGGCGCTAGCACTGGTCCCGGAGGGCACGGCCCCGCACACCGTTCGGCCAGCGTCCCCGGGTGCGCAGGACACGGAGGGGAACGTGGGCCCAGGAAGAGCAGCGAGGGGGGCGCGCCTCGGGCCTCCCGCCCAGACACTGCCCGGCGCGCGGAGCGCCTCCCGCCCGAACGCCCGCCTCTCGGACTGGACCGCGGGGGCCGCGGAGACCGCGGCTCTGTGAGGTCACCCGACACCCGCACCCGCCACGTGGCCGCGCCCGCCACGCACCTGGAGCCGGCCCGGCCGCCCTCGCTCTCCGGGCCCTGAAACATGTCGCCCGCGGTCCGACTCCTCCTCGCCCGCCGCACCGCGGTTCCCGCTCGGCCCCACGCAGCGCGAGGCCCGCCCTCCAGCGCTCATTGGACGCCGTCGACGCTAGTCACGCCGCCGCAGCCTATCGCAGCGCCGGGCCGCGACCCCGCCCACCGGGACAGGACCTCGGCGAGGCTCGCGCCGCGCTCGCAGCCGATTGGTGAGAGCTGATGCCGCTCAGGCCTCGGGCGCCGAAATTGGGCAGCAGGGCTTCGGGGGCGGGACGGGCCCTGACCGCTTGCGCAGGCGCAGGCGCGTACTTCGGAAGCGCCCCCCCTCGGACGCAGCGGGTAAAGCCGGGGGGTCCTGCCGCGGGCCGCTGCGGAGGAAACAAGGCTCACTCGGGAAGTATTAGATCAAGTATTAGTATGTATTTATGCACAATAATAAAAACAGATTTACAAGTTGGACTGGAAATTTAAACATAGGAAGTTTAACAGCTTTTGTTTATTATATTAAATAACCAAAACACCTTTTATTCCCAAAATTGGTAAAGAATAAATAATATAATTTACAATATGGTACAAAAAATAACCAGGAAGGACAGGCATTCTGCTTTATACATACACTGTATATTTATAATCCATAAAACAAATTCACATCTCCAACAAGCCGGAAACCTTGGATGATATGGCTTAACGATTAGTAAAGGAAACCGTGGCGAGTGCTGCCCCCTGGTCCACGCACTCGAAGCTGCTGTCCCGCTGGCAAACACAGGGTCCCGCTGGCTGCCCTGCCTTCAACACTGAGCTTCACGGGAGTCACTAATCACAGGACAGGTTCGCTGGGGGTTCCTTCCTTTTCTTAAGACGAAGTGCCCTTGTCACAAATGCACCTGATAGATCTCAACCTCCTTAAAAACAAAAAACCAGCAACTGCTGCTTTCCTCCTCTACCTGCTTCCCCTGTCCTTTATTCTGTGACTTTTCTTGGCCCGAGTTTGGATTCCATGCTGTGACCTAGTTAAAAGATGCTACTCCACTGTAACAAGGACGCCCTTTTCGGGATCCTGAGCTAAGCAGCTGGAGATGTGGGAGAGCAAGTACATCAGTGGATGAACTGTTTCCAAATACCCACTCCCCGAGCGAGTACTCCACACTGAGCAGACAGGATGGGTGAGGGCAACGTCCTCACGGATGTTCCCGGAATCACGAGCCTCCACTTAACACTTGCCACTGCATCTTCTACCCTCATCACCGGCCAAAACACCGACTCCCTGGAGACCAGAGATCTGTCTCCATCTTGACAAAAGCTCAACTAGCAGAAGGTCCCAAACAACATGAGAGCGAACCCTAGGGAGAGATTTTCTGAGGCACGGATCTGGTCTCAATCACAGCATGCTCAAATGCACGAAGAAAGCCACAGGTGCACACCAAGACTACTTCTGAGGGACAGGCAGAGGAAGATACAGGAGGAGAGGAGTTTCTCTGCTTGGGTCTTTTGAAAATTCCAGCCTTAGCCAGCTGCTTATTTTTATACATATGTATTCATACAGGCTGGGAGAAAATAGACTCATTCTTTTTAATTCTACTAATGACGCCACTTTCCCTTTAACACTGCAAGCAGACGCTTAGACCTGTCAGGTTGCAGAATTCTCTGGAATCGCATCAGCTTTGTTACAGGTGAGAACAATCAGTCCACTGTCCTCCTTAAACCCACCCGCCCCGTGGACGACACTCCAGATGGAGTCTGTGGTTAAGCCTCTAGTGGAAGGTGCCACTAAAGAGCCTATAAAAGCTGATCCCCAGTCCCTGGTTTTCCTCCTTTCAGGTATCACTGAATAACCAGGGCCCGCCTACCCACCAGACTGCCTCGGGGCGTCCCCTGATGAAAGCAGCGGAGGACCCCTGCCTTCTCTGGCAACGTGCGCAAGGCCATCAGGTCGGGCTCCCAGCAGCGATGCCTTATGTTACTGAGGATCTCTGGTCCCCAACAATGGAGTATGAGCAAGTTAGTGGTGGCCTAAGCTTGGCCTGACATCCTAACCTACTATAGACCTAACAGATCAGCTGCCCAGAGGGACCCACCACCATTACCACCTCCAGAAGATGCTCCCTCCAGGAAGCTAACAGATGGAGAGCTAGGCCACACAGGCTAATTCAAAGATACGCTGGTTTGAACAATGCTATCTCTTA
>CM053621.1:823894-834066 GCA_028646535.1 Procyon lotor | reverse complement strand
TCTGCAGTGGCTGCAGCCAGTCGCTGAGACCGTGGCATCAGGAGCCTCCGTCCCCTCTGTTTGCACACGCAGGAGACCTTTTCTGTTCCTTTCCACGCTCCCTCACCTCTGTTACAGACAGGGGGAGAAGCCATGGAGAGGGCCGGGACTGGCCTGGGAGGCTGCCGCTCCACGGCAGGCCGGAAAAGGAAAGAGGAATTGTCCTCAGTTCAGGTGGGTTTCAGGAGCCGAAGTGGCCGGGACTGCAGGTGGAGGCTGAAGCGGGCAGGACGGCGGTGCACGGGGGGTTGTCGGCCCCACAGCACAGCACTGGCCGCCGGCCGCCACGGGTGGGGAGCTGGATGGGGTTTCGCCTGTCGAGCTGCCCCAGGCTGAGAAGCAGAGCAGCCCCGTCCGCTCCATTCTGGGGGCAGATCGGGCACGCACTCGTCCGCAGCGATGACAAACGGTCACCCAAGGCGGCCCGAGGAGCACACGAGAGGGATGTGGTTTCGGCGGCTCTGACCGCTCCCAGGCACCTGCGCCTTGCTTGCGTTCCCCACGCTACAAGGAGAGACATGGGAGCGCGGGGTGGGAGGAAACACAGAGGAGGAGATCTGTGCACGGAGTGGACTCAGCACGGAGGCCTATGGGAGGAAGAGGAGGCGCTGGAGGCGGAGAGCTTCCCCGGAAAGGTCGCGTGCCGGCGGCGAGCCAGCAGCAACCTGGCGGATCGGGGACTCGCGGCCGAGGCTCGGCTGTGGTCCCAACAGAGAAAGAACGTCTTCACTGACCATGAAGCGTGAAACACACGAAGGAAACCATGAACTCTCTTCTTCAACGTCTCCTAATCCTCAAAACAAAGGAAAACCTTTTTCCAACCACTTTAGAAGGATTTTTCTAAAAGTCCACGCAAGCTGCACAAAACCGGATTCTCTCCTCCTTCCCATTGAGTCAGTCAGAACAAACGTCCAGGTAGCAGAACGCAGCAGGCAAGGGTCAGTGTTTCTGGGTGATGGCACCAGGGACGCTGCCCTGTGATCTGGGCATCCTCGCAAGTGTCCGCTAAGGGCGCAGACACCGCCGGGCAGAGCCCAGGCCATGCCCAGCTGTCCTGCCCCGCCCTCGGCAGAGAAAGCAACCCGAAGGTGCATAGGTTTGGCAGAGAGCAGCAATGGCTAGAAGTGCCCGGGCAGAGAGCAGGGGAGCGGTGACTCGAGGGGGCCACAGCTGCCGCACACCCACTCTTTCCCTCGGGAAGACGAGCTACCGGAACGTGCAACCGACACGAGGCGGAAGCAGGATGGGAGTGTGGCCACCTGGTGCTGTCCCACGGCCGGCAGGGAGCCGCTCCAATGCCACAGCCCCGTCTGACGTGCGGGCTCCTCGAGAACCTGTCCTCATCTCCCAGGCCACCACCGCCCTCTGGCCTTTGGGACACGGCTTCCTGCCTGATGTACATTCTGGGGCACAGAGGTTCCTCTGCTCAGACTGTCTCCGGGGGGCTCCTGGGCTTGACTTCTGTTTCCTCCAGCCCTCCTCTGCAGCCTCCAGGGGGCCCCACCAGAGACGAGGTGTGGTCACTGAGACAGGTCACCGACGGGGGGGCCGCCTCCACTGCCATCAAACAGAGCCTCTCGGCGGCCGGGCTCGGCGATGGACAGTTCTTGGGCCAGATCATTGAATCGAGAGATGTAGTCGATGCTGTTCTCGTTCATCATGCACACCAGCTGGGAGTCCACAACCTACAGGGCAGAGCACACAGGAAGGTCACGTCGGCGGGAGGCTGGCCGGCCGCTGGCCTG
Source organism: Procyon lotor (assembly GCA_028646535.1). Taxonomy (NCBI): domain Eukaryota; kingdom Metazoa; phylum Chordata; class Mammalia; order Carnivora; family Procyonidae; genus Procyon; species Procyon lotor. Next base: position 832,282 of record CM053621.1, on the reverse strand, counting down.
GAAGCAAGTGGACACCATGGCGGAGACGTCAGCAGGAGGTGAATGAACCAGTGAGGACTAGAACCCTCAATCGATGAGCTATGTTGGAAAATTCTGAGTAGAGCTATGGCACGAACTGAACCTTAAGGGTTCACGACAGGAGAGCCTGGCTGGCTCAGTTGGAAGAACAGGCAACTCGAGACCTGGAGTCACGAGACTGCTTCAAATAAACAAACTTTAAGCTTTTTATGGAAAATTTCAAACTAAAGTTTGTTTTAAAAAACCAGAGCAACTAGTGCTCCTCTTTTCCAGACGTGCCCACTGTCCGCTTCCACCGCGGCCCGCGGGGCCGGCCCGGCCCTGCCGTCCCACCCACCCCTCCAGCCCAGTCTGCTCAAACCCCATCTGGAGAGCCTGGGGTGGGCCTTGCTCCCTGGCACACTCGCTCCTCGCGGGCTGGAGGCCTGGGCGGCTCCAAGGGGGCGAACAGGGGCTTCACAGACCGAGCCTTGCCTCCTTGCTGACCGTACCACGCCAAGCCACTTTTCAGCTCAGCGGGCCGCAGCCTCAGGCCAGCACATAGGGAGAGGCGGCTGGAAGGTGCCGTGGCCCATTGGGCGGCAGTGCGGAGGACGTACCACCCCTGACGGCCACCTACTCCTGGGAAAACAGCAGGAGCGACAGATGGACCAGGAAACCGAGGCTGGGGGGCAGCGCTGAGGGGAGGGCAGACCCAGAGCCTGCACCGCCCCCAGCAGAGGCCCCGCGGGACCCCGACTCTGGGGCTTCCCTGGTTCCGAGGCCTCTGGTGTTGAGCTGATGGCTCCCGTCCCTCGTCTGCTGCCACGGGCACGAACGCTGGCCAGGAATGGCCAGACCTTCCCCATGGGGACAGCTCTGGGTTCTAAGCGCCCGACGGGCCTGCCGGAGGCCGCTGGCCGCCTCCAGAAAGCGGCCGCCGGTCAGGACTGAGCCAGGGCTGAGCGCCTACCTCTGCAACGTCAGCCAGGGACCGGGACACAAACGAGTCTCTCGAGTTGCCATCCAGCAAGCTGGGGCCCAGCAGGGAGGTGCCGCTGTGGGTCCCCGACGGGGTCGGCAGCATCTTCCGGCCCTTCTCTGGGGAGATGAAGCTCGCTGCCAAGAGAAGGAGGAAACCTCCTGGGACTGACTCCCCTGGACCTGTCCCGAGGAGGACCCCGCAGGCTGCGGACAGCCCTGCCAGGGCCCCCGGGCATCCACCGGCCGCTCGTGTGGCCACAGGGCTTCGGGTGGAGTCCAGGGTCCTGGCCTCTCTCACGTGCTGAGCCCTGGAGCGTTTTCTGTGCCGCACGTGTGAGTCGGCCTCATTCTCCCGGGAGCCCTGCCGCGTCCCACAGTTGGGTCACCGCCCCCCTCCGTATAAGGTGGTTCTGATCTCTCGCGGTTTCTATTCGACTTTGGAGGCCCCTGCACTATTCTACGGGACTCCTCTCAGAGCAAACCCTCAGCGACGCTGCTTCCCCTGCTCCCTCAACACCAGACCTGCGTTAATCTACACCACCAGCTACAGCGCCCGCACGGGGGCCGGCCTAGCTCAGTGTAAACCATCCCTTTTTAGGACCGCCAGCCCCCACCGCATGCGTGTCCTCCAAAGGATGCTGGGCGTGCGCTGATCCCGCACGCGCCGCAGCAGCCCACCCCGCGCAGGCCACTGAGGCCGGTGTGGCCGTCCCCGGCAGCTCCTCCCACCACACGAGCACCCGGTGCCCGGGGAGGGGGCCCGTCCTGCAAACACCCCGGTCTACAGCCAACACGCCGACGCACTGAGAGCATCCGCTCCCGGACTCTCGACTATGGCTGGAAGAGGGAGCTGAGAGCACCAAGAACCATCTTCTAAGGGCAGGAGCGGAAAGCCTGAGCCGGCAGGAGCCAAGAGCGGGCGGCCTGGAGAAGGGCCATCTCAGCCGGTAGCGTCACGTGGGTGTCCGTGCTCACACCAGCTCAGGGTGTGCACGCCAGAGGCCGCGGCGCCCACCCCCAACCGTGTGAGTGATGCGGGATGAGCCCTGAAACAAGTGCTCGTGCTGGGACGTCAGGCTCCAGCCCCCACGCAGCTGCGACACGGGAAGCCCGTGGTGCCCTGCTGTGCTCTCCACTCACCAAACAAGCTGCTGAGCGACGAGTCCGTGGGGTCGCTGGGGCACCACTGGGGATCGTGGGTCGGGGAGGCAATCCAGTCGGGTTGGGGGCTGCTGGATGGGGACGGAAGACTCTTGGAGCTGTCGCTGCCGTTCAGTTTTGCCGGGGAAAGAGGGACTCCTTCACCTGGCAACAGAAGCGCCAGGTCAGAGACGCCGAGATGGGTGAGTGGCACCCCGCTTCCCCCGCCCGCCCCCCAGAAATCAGCAGGGCGGCACAGCCCTGGACGTGTAGACCCGGGACCCCGTGGGTCCCCCAGAGGACGAATGATCCGGGCCCGCAGAGTTGACCCATGGCAGCAGGGGCCACGTGCCCGCCTCAGGGGGCTGCAGTGGCCGCGACTACGCCGACGGGCCCAGAGCCCACGCAGAGAGCCACCCCCAACGCTCCTGCTGGCGCTGACAGCAGCCACACCAGCACACGCCAAGGCGCTCGCCTCGGCGTTGCCAAGAGAAGGGAGACACGAGGGTGAGGACCAAGTTCTCTGCGAATCCAGAGCCCCAAGCAGACCAGCAAGTGTGGTCCCAGAGAGCCCCCGATGCCGAAGCCCCCCGAGGTCGAAGCCCAACCCCTCCTGGGACCTGCACAGACTCAAACCGTCCTCTTAGGTTCGGAGCCAACCGGAGAAAGGTCCCATCCGAGCGGTGGGCTGCAGAGGCCTGGCGGGCCTGCGCCCGTCTGCTCCTTACCCGCCGGGGGCCGCCCCCTGCCAGGCGGGTGGTGCCCCACAGGCGGCAGACGCCCCGCACTCCAGAGGGAACACTGCACGGTGGGGTGCCTAGCAAGCGTGCAGACGTCCTGACAACAAGCCAGGACCCCGGGGGCCCTCACCGTACTGGCCAGAGCTGATGGCAATCTCGATGATGGAGTCGCTGATGTGTGTGGCGGGCTCGCCCTGCGACAGCACGTCCTCGGGGGGCCCCGGCAGGGAGATGTCCAGCAGGGCAGAGACGTTGGGCGGAGACAGGCGGCTGCTGGAGCTCTCGGGCGCAGGCAGGGGTGCGGGGGGCCCATTGTGCAGAGGAGCCTTGGATAGCTCGGACAAGGAGAGCACAGGTGAGCCCTGGGTCGGGGGGCAGGGAACACAACAGAGGATTAGGAACACGGAAGGGAAAACAGGCCTCAGCCCCACGTGGCGGCGACTGACGAACAGGAGACTCAACAGAAACGAGGACACCGGCGGCCGCCTCTTCCTTCTCTGCGAGATACACACGCAGTAGATTTACTCTTCTGGAAACCACTCTAGCAATGGCGGCCTTGGAGGGCCCGGCTGAAGGGCGCACTGGTTGAAGGGCGCACTGGCCAAAGGGCGCAGTGGCCGAGGGAAGCCCGGCCCCGCTTCCAAGGCCGGCAGGCAGCTGGTAACCTGGGCAGAGGAGCAGAGCCAGGGAGCACCGCCAGGCGACAGCCTCCACCTCCTGGCCCCAGACGGTCCTTCCAGGAACGCATCGGACACAGGCCACCTCGCGGAGAGGAAGGAAGCCTCAGATGGGGACTGCGTGTTCACCTGTCCCGGTGAGGCGGGAAGGACAATGTGGCCGGGCCTCAAGGGCTGACCTCGAGGGTGGGGGGCCTGGCACGGAGGGGGTTCGGGAGCCAACGGCACACTCTACCTGGAAACCATCCGCCACAGGCTCCTGCTCCGGCCTCGAGGGGACGCTGATGAACGGGTCGCCCGTGCCCTGCAGCAACACCAGGAGAGCCAGTGAGCCCCCGCCTCGGGGCGACCGCTGTCAAGGCCGGGTCACCAGGGCCCCACAGTTGAGGCTGTGAATTCCAAGAGCAACCCCCATCCCCGCAGAGCCAGAGGCCAGCCAGGGAGGCATGGGGCGTGCTGCCAGCCAGGGCGGCCAGAGCTGCTGCTCCAATCGAGGAGCGTCTGCCGGCAGACAGGAGCCCCGGGCCTGTGTTAGCATCCAAGCAAGCGTCCCACTGCCCCCGTCCACGGCTCCCCTTGGGGCCACACAGCGCTCTCCCACACCTCGGCCTCCCTGGCCCAGGCACTCTCTAGAGCCTCTCTGGGCCCGTCGCCTCCTCAGGCGGATCTGCGGTCCAGCACGACCTCAGCCCCTTGGCCTTGGCACCTATCCCTCTGGAAAGCGACCAACCCATCCCAGAAGCTGGTGAGGATGCAGAAGAGCCCAAACACACTCACCCCCACGGCAGGGATGGAATCTCCATTCTGGCGGCCACTGGTGGGGTCCTGACCCGCGACACTGGTGGTCACCTCGTCCGAAGACAGCGGGGAGATGCCAGACAGGCCCTCAGTGTCCAGGACAGGGAGGGGGCTCCCGGGGATGATGCCAGCACTTTTAGCTGCTAAGTCGATAGCACCTGGTGGCAGAAAGGACGTTTTAACCTCAGCTGCAGGGACACCCTGACAGGCGCCCCAAGGGGCTCATGGAACACCCTCTCCCTCACGCCGCATCTCCAAGCACGGGCGAAGGCTCTCGTGTTCTGTAACGAGACACACGGCTTGGAGAAGATGACAGAAACATTGCTCGGAGCCCTTCCGTGCTGTCTGCCGTGCCGGCGACAAGAACTTACTGGCCAGGTGGCCCGTGGCCTGGGGTGGAAGAGCCTTGGGCACAATCGGCCGAGACAGGGCGGCTTTGGTCAGGGAAGACTGGATGGGCCGGAACGAGCCTCTCCCTGTGGGGACAGGACAGAGGCAGACGCATCAGCACACACTCTCTGAGCGCACGATGGCCGCGGGCCGTTTCCCTTATAGCTACGGTCACGGCAGCTGAGCCACGTCGGAAGCACCGAATTTCCCAAACACTCCCTGACTTGGGGAAGTCACAGGTCAGACAGGCCCCAAAGAGGAGAACGTCCTGGCCCCCAGAAGGCTGCGGTCCGCACGCCCCACTGTGGGGGCCTCAATGGGGGACGTGCGCCCACCCTGAGCAGCAGGCGGAGGCAGGCAGAGCCGTAAATCCGGCACCAGGACTCGGCGTCTGCAGCTCGGCACCCCCGCCAGACCTTCGCAGCTGAGGGCGCGCACGAGGAGAAGCCGCGACGCTCCCGGTGTGTGCAGTGTGTGTGCTGTGACTTCCAGGGCGAGTCACAGTGCCTGTCACTCAACCACGGCCACCGAGGGGCCCCTCCCACGCCACACACCGGTCCACGCACCACCACCCTCCAGGCGTCCGCGCCTGCCCCTCGGGCTCTGGGGACAGACAGGACAAAGGGACGCCCAGGATGTCCTGCGGAGAGCTGAGGACACCAACACCTGCCGTTCCCGAAGACGGGGCCTTGCTCAGGCAGCCGAGGAGCCCGAGTGCTTACCAGTCACAGAGGAATTGGACAGGATGGAAAAGGAACAGACGTTGTGGGACTGGTGCTCCGACGGTCGAGGAAGCAGCGTCCTCTGTGGAGAGAAGAGCGCCGGTGACGACACACCCGACCGCAATCCCTCGGGGAACCGGTGACAGGCCGTCAGGAACATTTCGGGTGAGAGGAAGCCCAGTGCGTCGGGACGGGGGCCTGGCTCGAGGGCTGATGACACAGGGGCCCCGGGGCGCACTGAGGACCGCTGTGCCCGCGCACCCCGAGCCCCTGAACACTGGGTTCTGACAAGAACCCAGAGGAGCCAACCTCGCCCGGGGAACGCCGCGGGGACGCCAGATGGCGCGGCGCTGGCTCGGGCTCACCTCCCCTGTGCATGTTCCGAGCACAGGCTGCGGACTCTCACGAGACACCCCCCGCACTGATCCCGGGCCCCTGGCGACACAGACGGGTCACGGGCACGAGGTACTCGGCCCCACAGCTGGTGCGGTGCCCCCCCCCCCCCGCTCAGTGGCCCCAGTCCCCTGGTGCTAAGTCACACAGCACCAGTGTGGCAGCTGCCACTGCAGGGAGTTACGGGAACCGCTGCAAGAACTGTGGAAATAAAACAAGAGAAAGTTTCTGCTGCGTCATGAGACCCTGCTGGCTCTGGGTGCGAGGTGCATTCTTGCTGGTGTGCAAAGGATGTCTCCTCGCCCCTCTGGGTTGGCACAGAGAGGAGGAGGGGGCGCTACTGGTCACCAACGACACAGAGGGCCCAGCAGGTCTGTTCCGGCGCCGGGAGGCAGCGGGGTGACCCAATCATGTGGCAAGGGGCTTCGAGGCAGCAGGAAGCGTGGGGCTCCGTGGTGGCCCCGCCAGCCCGCCCTGCTGGCGGGAAAGCAGGGTGCACGCCAGGGAGACGGAGGGCCCTGTGCCACCAACACTTTCTACCCCAACAGTAAATGCAGAACACCATACTGCGTGTGGTTCCACTTTCGAGAAACGCTCAGCAGGGGGCAGTCCCCAGAGACAGCGTGCGAGCACACAGCACTTGCCCGAGGCCGGGGAGCACCTGAGGTGACGGCCACGAGCTTCCTTCGTGGAGACATGGAAACGTCCGGGGCTCAGACAGCGGGGACAGCTGCCCAACCTGCGACCCCTTCACACCCCCGGGCTGTGCGACTCACACATCCGCAGTAACGCTGTCCCAAAGCTGACAAACACTGCCACCACGGGCTGAGCCCACTCACAAGCCAGCACCCAGGAGCCCCGGAGCTGCCGTCCAGCCAGGGGCACCTTCCCACGTCCGGGGGAGGACTCCGTGCGCACACAACACTCAAGACCCAGGGTACGGCAGTGCCCGTCTCTGCAGGGCCCTCGTCCCAGCCCCCATGGATGCCTCGGCTGCAGGTGGCATGAACCTTGCAAGTACTGTTGTGCTGCAGGGACGTCACCGGGACAAGGTCTGGTCTGTAAGTCGTGCACAGTACCAGACGACCACCGCCGATTAGCAGTAAGATGGAACCACTGCAACTACCCGCTAAAGCCCAAGTCCCGCCAGCAAGGTCTCGCTCGTCTCTGCCCGCATAAGCGGGCGAGGTCAGCGACACAGGCCCGTGACGCAGCGCAAGGCTACTGCTGACCTGATGACGTGTCAGGGCATCACCCACCTCCTGCCAACCTCGGCTACAAGCCACAGGAAGCAGGACCGAGGAGAAGGGGGCACTGCCGGGCACCGTGAGTCTGAGGCCCGCCCTGCAATCTGTCCTTTCTACATTAATTCCTCTCGAGATGGAGAGACATTTCTAAGGGACCAGCAAGATGAGCAAAAACCTGTACGTTTATCACAACCCAACGCACACCCCCACATCCCTGAGCTTCGAGTCGTTGCAGGCCTCTCACTGCCTAACTGTGCCCTTGGGTCTGCAGGTGGCTTCCACGGGGCCTCGGGCATGCCCTGCTGGGAGCTCCCGAGGGTCGGACCTCTGGCTGCTCTGTCTACCTTGCCAACTGTCTATGCCGGCTGCGTGTATATACACAGGGGCTCCGAGAGTCCCCAGACACACCCTGACCTGGGGCGTGTGGGACTTGAATCCCCAGAACGTCCGTCTCTTTCACAAGTGGGGCTCATGCTGTGCAAAGACCATCTGTAGGTCAAGGACGGTCCGGGCCCCGCTAGGCCTGGCTGTCCCCGCTGTGAGACGCATGCAGGCACCCTGACCTGGACCACCAGCGGCTTCCGCAGGTGCCGGTTCCGCAGCTTCCTGGGCTTCGGCAGGAAGAAGTCCGACTGCATCTGCAACAACACGGCGCCGGGGTAAGCGCGCACCTCCACACGCAGGCCCCCTGCCAGCAGCACGCCGCCACCCCTGCTTACGCTGATGGAGTTCAGGTGCTGACGGAAAGTGAGCTCTGTTTCTTTGCTGGGAGAGTAGAGCTTCCCATGACGGCTGTTGGGCGGGAGAGTAGTCGGGACAGCAAAAAGGCCACCATCTGAGTCACCGCTGCCTGTGCTGGAGGGGCCCGCCACCAGGAGGGGTCTCGGCGGGTTCCTCAGACCTAGAAGCCAAGGAACAGTGGGCACGACCACTTAGCGGGCAGCATCACCAGCGCGAATGGAGCTCCCCATTTCCAGAAGATCAGAACAGGACCATGGGACAACAGACTCCTTTTGCCTGAAGGGTAACAGTCCCCAAAACCTGCCTTCATATCTTTCTCCCTGAAACTCTAGTTCCCACCGTGACGGAATCACGGCTCCCAACAAAAGCAGAGGGCACTCTGATCTGCAGAGCCGCCAAGGGCCTCTAAGCCCATCCCGATGACGGCCAACTGTGGGCCACGGTCGGCCGGTCCCGGCTCGAAATCTCTGTGGTACCGAAGACAGCCCAGAGATAAAGGGGCAGAAAAACGTGTATTTGGGAACCACTGTTACGAGACTCCGGCAGCTGTCGTTACCGC
>CM053621.1:796154-823394 GCA_028646535.1 Procyon lotor | reverse complement strand
GGAACCCTGATGCCCCGGAGGGGTAACAGCTGCTCCCCAGGCTTCGGGACCCCCAGCACGGAGCCCCCCAAGAAGCCTCGGAACCCTGATGCCCCGGAGGGGTAACAGCTGCTCCCCAGGCTTAGGGACCCCCAGCACGGAGCGCTCAAGGAGCCTCGGAGCCCGTCACCCGGTCCCTGCACACAGTCCCAGCGCCCCACCCCACTTCCCCCCGGGGCGGCCCCGCTCAGGCACAATGCTGTCATTCCCTCCACGGAAATCTGCAAGGCTCCTGCCCGTCCCCTGGCACGGCGACCGCGTCGCCTCTGTACACGCTGTCTCCCAGCCAGGAGAGAGGTTACGAGGAATGGCTTCTGGGGCACTGTCGTGTGAGCCGCCGAGGACGAGGCCCCGCCTGCAGCGAACCAGAGCCCTGTACAAAGCCCGGCTGGAAGCAAGGAAACGACGCCCGCCCGGTCACACGGGCCCCCCCGGCCCCCCAGGACCCAGCTGCCCGGGGGAACGCCTACCGGCGCGGCCGGGCCACCCGTGGGGGGAGCAGGGCTGTGCCTTGACCCGCACTCACCAGCCGGGGGTTGACCTCCGTGGAGATGAGCCTCAGCAGGCAGCCGAGGAGACGCTGCTTGTGGCTGGCGGAGGGCGGGCGGCCGCTGAGAGCATCCTGGGCCTGCCCGCCGGGGCCGCGGCCCTCGGGGCCCAGCCAGTCATACTCCAGCTGCAGCTTGTCGGGCCTGCCCATCATGAGGTAGACTTCGGCCAGCGTAAGGCTCTCGGAGGTCTGCAGGTTCCAGCCCTCCTCGCGGAGCTGCTGGGCCAGCCGGCCGGCGGGGACGTCCTTCGGAGGCTTGACGGCAGACTGTCCCTGAGGCGGGGGGTCCGAGGGGGTCACCTTCTCCTGGGGCCCCTCTGCAGCTGCAGCTGCTGAGTCCTTAGTGCAAACATCTGGCTGGGGCCCGGGGCCAGGCTGAGGCTCTGGGGCCGGTGGGGCACGGACAGGGGACGGTGGCCCAGCCCGGGCGAGGTCGGCCACCTCTGCCCCGCTGGGGACACGAGTCTCTGGGGAGGCGCACCCTGAGGGCCGTGCGTCTGCGCAGCGGCACCGCTCGGGGATGATGAGATCCTGGCAAGACTTCATGTAGCGCGGGAAGGGGTCGAGGAGGGAGAGCTCCTCCTCCAGCTCCGGGAGCTGGCCGCAGGTGCACGTCACGTCCCTGGGCTCTCGGGCAGGGCCATCCCCGGCCTCTGCAGGAGCAGCCAGGGGGGTCTTCTCAAGCCGTGCCCCAGCGTCCTGGAGCCCAGGGGGCAGCCTGTCAGGAGTGTCTAGGCTGCTGAGGCTCGGGGCGGCCCCCTCCCCAGGGGCACTTTCAGGGGAGCTCTCTCCAGAGCTCTGGGAGGCGTCGGTGGAAGGAGGGGGACGTCCCGGGCCCTTGCCCTCGGCGCCACCCCGTGGACACTTCACCTGACCCCTGGCCGTGCCCTGCCCACTCTGGATGCCCAGGATCTGGGCTGGAGGCAACGTGTGGGCATCCCTGGAGCTCTGCTTGCACCGGCCACCCTCCTGCCAGTGCACCGTGCAGAAGGCTTTGGAGTGCACGACGCGGGCCACCCCCGGCAATGGCGTCAGCGTGCAGCTCTCCCCTGGGAACAGGTGCAGCGCCACCTTCTCCTGCGACGGCTCCGTGAGCGAGGGCTGTAGCTGCTGGTCCTCAAGCGACTTCCGCTAGGCACGCAGTCAAGGAGCAGCCACAGGAGCAGCCCCGGGTGTGGACCGGGGACCTCCCCCTTTACCACCAGCGACAGCAGGCTGGGGGGTGGCCAAGGACACAAGAAGGCCGAGGCTGTGTCCCTGGCTCATTTTACTCAACCTGTTGGTGGGGATGCTCTACGCGCCCCCCAGCCCTGCCACGGAGGCCAGACGGTGGCCGCTTGCAGTACAGACAGCAGGGAGGGGCTCACACCGAGCCCCGAAGACAAGGGACTATGCTTTAGTTCCCACTCTGCTCCCCCACAGGGTCCTCTGCACTCTCGGGACGGAGACGAGAGACTGCGCATCCCCAGGCAGGGGGCGTGGCAGGTGTGGGTGAGGCCGTGTTACTAGGAAAAGGATACAACCCGCACTTCGTGGAGCGCCCACTTCTGTTTCAAGAACTCGATGAGGCTGGAGACCTTCCGGTGGAGCTCCACCATCATCCTGCAGGAGCCACAGGCAGGACAGGGCGGCCGTTACAGGAGGTAACGCCCCTGAGGGGCATGAGGCTGAGACGATGAGCCGAGATGGGGTGTGGGGGGGTGGGCCGGAGGGGCCGGGCAGGGCCACTTAGTCCTTCCTTCAAAATTAGCCCCTTAGCGGTGCCTGGGTGACTCAGCCGTTAAGCGTCTGCCTTCGGCTTGGGTCATGATCCCAGGGTCTTGGGATCAAGTCCCACATCAGGCTCCCTGCTCAGCGGGGAGCCTGCTTCTCCCTCTGCCTGCCGCTCCTCCTGCTTATGCGGACACGCACTAACAAATAATATCTTGAAAAAAAAAATTAGCCTTTTAAATAGAGAGAACTAGAGATTCAGGTGAAGCTCTGAGAAAAACCGCGAGCTCCCGTGGGCCCTGTAGAGGTCACGTGAGACCGCTCGCGGGATACGGGCCGTGGTAGAACCCACCACGCTACTCTAGGAGCATCCTCTGGGGCCAAGGTGGGCCTGGCCGGCCTGAACGCCAGGAGAGTTTAGATCTTGACGTGGCGGATCCACGTTTAGACCCTGTGACAGCGGCCACCCGGCAGACCTCGAGCTGCACTGTCCCCTTCACGAGACCCGAACTGGCAGATGGGACCGGAGGCCGAGGCTGGGGGCGGGGCAGGGAAGGCGTGGTGGGTATGCTTTCAGGTAACGAAATGTTCTGAAGCCAGAGGGCAATACCCCACAACGCCGTGTGACAGTACCCAAGGCCCTGAGTCGGACACCTTAAAGTGACAAACGGTTAATTGTAGGTTAGAGTAATTTTACCTCGAAAAGATCTAATGTCTAAATGAAAAACAGTCCCCACTCACTGAGTGGTGCCCTGTGTCTACGTCAGACACAAATCCCCAGGGAGATGCTAAGACGGAAGCAGAAAGGGCTTTGAAGGGAAGGATTCTGTCGCCATCAGGCCGCTAGCCACGCCATCTTTTTGTCTTCTGTGCTTGGCCCAAGAGCCCCAGCCCCATGTGGGATGGCCGCTCGCCCCTTCCAGGGCCCCCGGGTCTGAGGGCCACAACAGCACCTTACCACCCCCTCCCCCGTGTGGCGTCAGAGCCCTGGGCAGCCCGACCTCTCCCCGAGGTGCCGAAGGCCACATTACCTGAGCCTCGGATTCTGGGCCAGGCTCTGCACGCGGGCCCAGGCATGGTTGTTCCTCGGCTGCAGCTCGACCGGGACCTTCAGGGGCAGGCGCACCGGCTTCTGGTCCTCTTCGTCACTCAAGCCTGGGGCAAGAAGGGGCCGTGAGGGCCTGGCCCATGTGAACCTTGATGCAGAAGGCCACACACTCGGCCACACAGCTAACAGGATCGGTGAGGAGCTCCGGGCCCACAGCTCTGCGAGTGACAGTGAGGCTGGCGGAGAAGGCCACAAGGCCCCGTGCTCCAAAGCAGGGAAGCCACCAGGGCCGCGGCACAGCTGCAAGCCCAAGCCACCGACCAGGCCACGAGAGGCCACCAGAGACCTGCCCGTGACCGTGCCACATGCTTTGAACAGGCCATGGCTTCTAAGCTAAACGTGATCTCCTGAGGGGACACAGTGCTATGACAAGGAGTTTTGAGCCCAGGTGCTGCCAGTGGGCGGGAGTGGCGGAAGCAGACCCAGAGCCGCTCAGGGGGCTCCACGGGCTCAGCCCACCCACCGCCACCGGGAGCGGCCCCATGGCCGCGAGCACCTACCGTCCGGGTCGCAGAGCTTCTTCAGCGCGCGGCACATGGGTGCTTTAATGCGCAGATTCCTCCCCTTGTAGCGCACGGTGGTGGCCCTGGAAGAGTCCGAGGGGGACGGTGAGGCCTCCAAGCAAACGGCCGCTCCCCGCCGAGCACATACGGAAGGGCCAGTGAGGGCCCACACAGACGTGGCCCTGGCTGAGGGTCCTCGGGAAGCTCCCAGGGTCCCAGGCAGCCGCACACGGCGAGACCACACCGTGATTCTGGAGGCCCCACTACTCCCCTGCCCGCGCCTCTCTCTTTGCAGAGAGAGGATGCCTGTCCTCCACAGGAAATGGGCCCACCGTCCGGCCCAACAGGTGGTGGGGCACCAGCGGCCGGCCGTGCCCTGGAAGGCCCTGTGTGCGGGAGCCCCAGCAGACGTCAAATGCACGGCCTTCTCTCCTCCTCCTCCTTCTTGGGGTCCCTGAGAGCTGCTCCAGGCCCTCGTCAGGGCGGCCACTACTCCCCGTCAGCCGTGCCGGGGGAGCCCACGGGAGTAGGAGCCGCTCGCAGCCCGCAGACACGGGGTGCCACGTGCTCGCGCAGGCCCCGGATCTGCCACAGCTGGGGGGGACACTGGGTGAGCCCCGCCGCGGCCACAACTTGTACGTTAGAAGGACACAAACAGAAGTATCTCCCTGTAACAGAACATGTGAAAAAGAGCTCCTTTCAAAAAGCACACTCGGGAGACCCGGCTCTCCCAAAAAACGGCAGTGAAGCAGAGACAACTCGGGGAGACTGGGGGGCCCGGCGGGGTGCGGTGGCCCTTCCTCTGCTGGGAACAGGAAGTCACAAATGGCGCACGCAGGCCCCCGAGAAGTCACAGGCAGCTCTGGCCAGCTTCGCGCTGGCTACAGACACAGGCTCGTGTTCTCTGACGGTCTGGTATGGTGTAAGCTGCTTTTATAACCGTTCTAACCGATTGTGGAACACAGTGACCCCTCTCGGAGACAGCGGCTCTGTCCTGGCTGCTTCTTAGTTTCTAAGAAAACCAGGGGAAAAAGTTACAGAAGTGCATGTGTGGAAAAAAAAAATACTTTGTATCTGTATGTTTCTGCACGTGAAGTCCCTGAGAAAAAAACTCAGAGATACACACGAAATTTGTGTCCGTGGTTACTTGTGCCGCAGAAGGGGCACAGAGCGGCTGGTGCCTACGTGTTTGCTGGGATTACGGTTTGCACCACTAGACGCTTGCATACGATCCTATCCCTGCATGACGCCCGGAGTTGTAGAAGCGTCGCTCTGCAACAGCACTGCCTCGGACCAGAGCTCACAGTGCCCTCGCCCAGGCGCAGTGAGCGCAGCCCCCCCAGAGGACGAGCGCTGGGCGCACCCATGTCGCACAGGAGCCTCGGGTCGTCCAGGACACAGCTCCCACCTCCGAGGAAAGAAAGTCGCGTCGCCCTCCTCCCCGGAAGAGAAAGAGCTCCGAGCCCCCCGACAGCAGATTTGACCGAGGCCCCCAGAGGGAGTCTAGAAGGCTGGGAGGGACGTGCGACGCGAGGCTGGACCAGGCTGTGGCAGCCAGTCTCACGGGACCCCAGCGCTAACATCCTCCAGGTGGCCGCCGTGCCGCGCACCCACCCTCCTGCGCCGGCAATCAGACACGGGCACCATGAGCGGCACGGAGCCATGGGCGGCTGTCACCGAGACCTGGGACCACAGGAAGCCTACCCCCACCACTGGGTCAGGCAGCACGGCGCAGAGGATGGAGTGTGCGTGGAAGGCGCACCTCACTCTGCTGAGAGCGAACACCTGAGCGATGTCACCCTGGTCCGGGGAAACAGAGGCAGCTAAGTGCTGCCACGGGCGTGCGGAAGGGGGTCTCGGGCCAGCTGGTCTCCGGCAGCGGCGATGGGGCTGGCGGGCCTCCCTGCCCTCCCGTCTTGCTGCATCTGCGTCAACCAACAACACAGGTGGGGGGCCGCGCCACAGGACACCTGTGTCTGTGAGGATTACTTATTCCATTAAATTACTCTTCTGTGACTTACTTTTTCTTAAGGTGAAATTGAGCAGCTGCCTTTTGTATGACCAGAAAACAACTTGGGGTCACAATCTCTTTTCTTTTGTTTTAAACGGATGTCCCGGGAGTATTGTGAGGCTAGTGGCTGCCGGGGCCAAGCCCTGCTCGTGCTCACAGACACCAGGCCTCATGGGCCCAGCCACAGTCCTAGACGTGGTCCGTGGCCCCCGGCCTCAAGCCCACCCTGCAGCTGAGCCATGGCAGGGCAACCACCAGGCCAGGCGCTCGCCCCCAGCACACGGGGCTGGAAGAGGCACCATCTGCAGAGGGCTCACACTTTGATCTCTGATCGAAGGTCACCCAGACGACTCCGTGCACCCCCCCCCCCCCACCGTTGCTGCTTTGACCCAACAGACAAGGGGCTAGTTCCTCCACGTGCATGGGAGGCTGGCTTTCCCTTCTGCACAGTCACGTGACGAGCCCAGCAAGCATGTGCTACCTCTATGCTGCTAGCCAGTGACCACCACAGTGACAGGTGACCAGAGGGCTCTCCTTGGTCTGTCTGCTCCCGAGTCCTCTAGCTCTACAATGAAGGGGCACCCACAGATCACTGAGAAAGGTCTGCAGAAGAAGGATGGATGGGAAGTTACTTGAAACAATACTCCACAGCCTCAAAGAAAGGAGCCGTGTCGAGGGGCACCATACTGACTTGACCCACATCTGCTTCGTGGGCCACCGGCTCTGTTCCCAGAAGCCGCAGTGCGCTGCTGGAAGGTTGGACACGCCCGTCAGTGGGACAGGAGGGAAACCTGAAGACAGACCCACATGGCGTGGGCCGCTGGCCTCACACAACAGCGTATGAGCACGGTGGGGGGGGGGGTGCTTTCAACAGATGTCCACGGGCCACAAACACAAACCACGGCATCCACTGCATGTCATAGGTCACGGATGCAAATACCAAACCCTAAAATTTTTTACAAGGAAACACAAAGCTGCACTGTGACTCTAAGCGAGACCAAAAATTCCTAGAGGTGACACTGACGTCCCGGCCCATGAAGGGAGACGGCAGGTGGGGCCTGAGCGGGACTGAGCACCTCCCCACTGCGACAGGTGACGAGAAGGGCAGGACGAGCTGGAGACCAGGAGACAACGCTGCTGACCACCCACCCGACCAGACTTGTGTCTGTAGCACTGCGAGCACTTTCCCAGCTCAGTGACAAGGGAACAGGTCCAAGACCTGAGCAGGCAAATCGCCGGAGACAGAAGGGTGACATGGACACACACGAGCAAGATGCTCAGTGCGGCCAGTCACCGGGGACACGAAGACCGACCCCCGGGAGACACCACTTCCCACCCAGGGGGGGGCGGCGTTGCTGGGAAGCCGGCCCATGCACACCCGCACATCTGCCCGGGGGACACGGAATGAATGCGGGGAGACCAAGGTTTAGAGTGGCTCCTCCTGGGGAACAGCCCGTGCTCCTCGCAGGGGGATGGAGAAACCAGACGCGGGCCAGCCGCAGAGGGGACACTATCCTGCAGGAAGAGGCACCAACTCCGGACCCTCAGGGACAGAGCTCACGCGTGCACCACCCTGCAGAAACCGCCAACCTCAGAAGGCCCCACGCGGCGTGACCCCACGTGGACGGTGTCCCAGGAGGGGCAGGACCCCGGGGGGCGGGTGCAGCTGGGCAGGCGTGGGGACCGCAAAGGGGCGGCACGAGGGAGCGGCTGTGTCCACGTCCTGCACCGCCTCACATGAGGAACGGACCGTGAGAGGCCAGCTGAAAGGGCCGTCAGCTGAGTGATGCCCTCCTGGCGACATTCTGGAAAAGGCACCCGTGCAGACAGGGCTGCAGAGGAGGGAGCGAGCGGGGAGAGTACGGGGGACTCGCAGGGCAGGGATGCTCTCCTGCAGGAGCCTGCGCTGGACACGGGACACTGTGCTCTCCTGTCGGTCTCCTCCTGACCTGCCGCGCACACGCGTATGGGAGGCTCCTGCTCACAACCCGCTACGGACTGCAGCCTGTACCGCACACAGACAAGGTCACGGTCTAGCAGGGCACAAAGGGAAAGGAAAGCACAATGAGGCAAGTGACATCACACATGCATGCGCACGGGACCACCCTCTCTGACGCCCCAGAGCCGGTGCACCTGAGCACGACCTTCGGGCGGCTCCTCCATCGATAAATCCAGGTCAAGGGGAGACAGGTTTGTGACACTGTTTCAACCTTTCTGACACCTGAACTTTTTCAAGATCAAGTTTTCTGAAAGACTGAAAGTGACCATCTTGCTTCTCGGATACACCGGTCAGAGCAGACGCGGGAGCTGGCAGCCTGCGGCGTCACTGTGCTTCCCCCCCTGGGTCTGTGTGGGCCTCCCCGGAGCCCTGGCCTCCCGCAGGCCCCAGGACCCGGCAGTTCCAGAGCTAGGGGCTGGTCCGGGGCCAGACAGGTAAGCGCCCACAGTGCCCTGGGGAGGGCCGAGCTGCCCGGTCACACATGAAAGACACACGACACGCAGACTATGTGGGGTCCAGGGCTGGGGCGGCGTCCACGCTCGCAGCCAGGGGAGGGAGGGAGGGTCCCGGGGCACGGCGGAGGGAAACGGGAGTCAGAAACTCCAGTCCCAGTGAGGCGTGCAGCCCACCCCCCACGGGGCCTAGAGCAAGGAGCTGGGAAGCAGGAGCCGAGGGCACCCAGCCCTGTGCAGTATGCTCCTCGAGCCCCGGGCCTCATGAGCTCTGTGCTGGGGCTGGCTGCCACCTGTCCCCGCCCCGGGGTCTCAGGGCCAGCACTGGGGGGTTGCCCTCACCCCACGACCCCCAAGGGCTCCCAAACAGTTTTGCCACCAGGCGGCGGCAGCAACCACTCAGCACAAGGCCCTAAAGCGTAAGCCACAGGTGTTCTATTTCTGCAGCCAAAACACAAATAAATGCATTTTCATAAATAAAGCACCACGAGGTAAACGTGGTTGCAGCAGCATAGACCTAATGAAAAAAAATCCCTTTCCCGGCATGGAACTTTTCTCCTCTAATAGGGTGAGAGCTCGCTCATTAGATACTCACATGCCAGAAGGTCGGTGTGAGGAACAGGGGTGCCCCGCGCGCCTGCCACCCCCAGAGAGCCCTGACGTGAGGCAGAAGCTGCGCACTGAGCCGGCCACGCGGCCACACGCACACCCGGTCTCGCTTCCAAAGAGAAGAATGGGGCCCCCATGTCCCGCCAGGCACCGGCTTCCCTCTGTGCCGCCCTTTGCCAGCATGAGCAATGCTGGGCTATGCATCCCTACGAGGGTGGCTCGCCGTTGGCCTAAGGGCATCCCAGACGTGGGACTGTGGGGTCAGAAGGCACGACACTCACACGCTGTGAGTTACATAAGCACACTGCGCTCTCGCTGTCTGCAAACACTGCCATGGACCATGCCCTGAGACCTCTCCACCCACAACTGTGAAATACCACTTCCATCTGCCCTCCTCCTTAGCCTGGGCTACGTGGGGAGGGAGACACATGTGCTAACACTCACCCCCCCCCTTGACCTGGGGGGTCCGGGGAGCGGGCACGTCAGCCCTGTGAGCTCTCCCCCACCCTTGACCTGGGGGGTCCGGGGAGCAGGCACGTCAGCCCTGTGAGCTCTCCCCCGCGGCTGCCACACGCCAGGGCAGCCAGGAAAGGAAATGCAACGTGATTCGGACTGCAACCCCACGTCTGTGCGTTTGCATTGGGAGAACAAAGGCCTCCCCACACTCTTGGCCAGTCACCTCGACTTTGCTGCTGTGAGGCTGAGGTCATGCCCGTCCGGCCCCCTGCACAGGTCCCTGCCCACAGCACACAGCCGAGGGACAGAAGCATTCTGCTGCCCTCGCTGCAGGCCGGGCATCCCCACCAGCTGTGGGGAATGCGGCCCAGGGACGTTCTCTCTGCCCCCCCACAGTCGCCCGATCGCTGATCCTGTCGCTCTGGACACACGGAGGTTTACCGGCAATGGGACATCCCAACAGCACGGTGCTGAATATCCCAGGCACGCAGGAGGTACAGAGGCTCCTCCTGGATCTTTCCTTGTTTGGAACCATCCCAACGGTCACGCGGCCTCCAGGTGTTACGACGATGGCCCCTCGCCAAGACCATGGGGACCTGGTGCTATGTGGGAGTTCACTCGTCTCTTCGGTCCTAGCTCAGGGCCTCTGCAATCCCCAGCAGCCACTAAAACCAACCATCAGGCCACTTGCACACTTCTCAACACACCTTCCCCACACCGGACCGACCGTGAGGCAGACCCACATATCTCTCCGTAAACCCAGGAGACTTTGGGTTTGCCTCCTCTCTGCGATGCCCCCACAACAAGACTAACACAAAGCCGAGCAAAGTCGGGCTTTTTCCGTCAAACCAGTTCCCAATGCCCTTGAGCACAAAGAACCAGGAATACCGGGCCCGTGACACGAGTCGGGGGCAGGTGAAGAGGCAGCTGAAATAAGAGGTGAAGGAGACGCTCCCCCAGGTCGCCTCCGGGGGCTGCTCCAGCTCGGGGGGGCAGCTCTCCCGCTGATGGGGAGACGCTAACGCTGGACGCCCCTTCCGCCAGGGAGCCTCTGCCATCTCGCCGCCGCCGCCGTCCCGGAGGCACACACATCTCCCAGAGAGCCCACGAACTCAGCTTTGATCCCAAAGGGGCAGAGCCCGTGCGAGGGCGGGAAGAAGACAAGACACTGAGATCGCAACAGGTGAGTGGGGGTGGGGTGCGGAGACACGAGTCACTCGCTCTGGAGCTTGGCCACACGCCTCCACGAGGCTCGCTGGCCCGAGGACACCGGTGGCGAGGTGCGCCCCACCTGCAGGGGGAGGAATCGCTGCTCTTTCCACACGGTGCTCACGTGCAGCTCGTGACGACCCCGCCTGCTTCCAGCAACGCCGGCACCCAACAGGAGCATCCGCACGGTTAGATGCGGGATCGGAGCCAGGGCAGAAAGCGCTGGGGCAGCCCCAGCTGTCAGGACCTCACGCCTGAGGGGCGGGGGCGAGCAGGCCCCCGACACCAGGCTGAAGAAGAAAGGCGGCCAGAGAGGCCAGAAGGCCCCGTCCTGCAGATAGATGTTCCCGTGGACAGCTAGCCTTCCACCTGGAGGGGCCTAGGGAGGGCTGGCGGGTCCTTCCAGGACAGGAGGCGGAGATCCAGGGACAGTGCACGAGCTCCGGCGGGCTGAGGCGGAGGGATGCGGCAGCCGTCGATCAGGGCCACACCAGGAGAAGGCCAAGCACGCAAAACCCGCAGACCGTGGAACAGGGGACGGTCCGGGCTGTGCAGCAGTGTGGCCGGGGGACCCATGAGAGCAGCTGTGAGAGGCAGGGGCTGGCAAGCGAGAGGAGCGAGGCTGGCCAAGAGAGACCCTGGGGGTGTGAGGTTGGGGGCCTTCCCAGGAAGAGCTGCCGGAGCCTTCCGGGGTACGGGAGAACCTGTGACACAGCGGGACTTGTAAACGGACACACAGAAACGGGGGACAAGTTGGATCTGTACCCCTCACGCAGAAAAGGTTAACCGAGGCCCTGGAGAATGTTCATACCGCTCAAGGGGAGCACAGCAGGGCACTAAGTTAAGGGCACCGAAGCTAAGTATGACCTCGGGATGGTCCTAAGAGGGGTGGGGAGGAGAGAAGAGCAAAGATTACGGGGCCAGAGAGCCGCGCAGAGTCAGACACCGGTGGGAGGCCGGGGACCAGCTGGTGAGGCTGACAGAACGAAGGAGGCCTCGAAGGCCAACCCTGAGATGGGGGCCAGCAGGCGAACCCAAGTCCCACTGGGGCGACGGAAGAACGGGGTACCGGGCATGCACCACGCGCCGTCTCTGCCACAGGAATGCTCCGCGTGGTCAGGGCGGAACAAGCGGGAGAAGCCGGAGGGCAGACGGCGTCAGACCTGGCCTTGCCCCGAGGGCCGCGGCGCGGGAACGGGACCAGGACGGCCGCGGGCCGGCGGGAGCGAGAGGAGGCGCTCCCAGCCCACACGCAGGTGGGGCCAAGGCGGGAAGGAGAGGCCGTGAGGATCGTGTGGGTGCTGCCACGCCGCCAGGGGCCCCGATAAGAAGGGAACAGGGAGCACCCCGGCGCCGTCCTCCTGCTCCCCCAGGGCTCCGAGCGGCAATCCTCCGGAGCTCTGGGGAATTCGCCGTCTTACGGGCCTCGGGGAGAAAAGGGAAGGCAACCGCCAGTCCCCGGGTCTGGGGCGCAGAGAAGCCCGCGAGCGTCCCACATCCAGAGCAGGCCCCCGAAGGCGATCCCCACTTACCCGGCCTGAATGAGCTCATTCAGCTTCGTGGCATTCTTGTCGTCCATACCTTGAAATAGTAAAGCAAATAAACGTGACCGTGAAGCTCCAAGGAACAAAATCGGTGAAGATTCCCAAATCGTTATAAGTATCTCCAACGTAAGAAGCAAACATCGCAACTCCTTTCTAAAAGGTCTCCCAGAACACAGCCCCTCCTAGGGGCCTAGGCAGCAGCCCCCCCAGCAAGCCCGGACGGAGCGCCATCCCCACCTGCGCGTCCTCTCCGTGCACCCGGACCTTCCTGAGGGAACCACTACAGGCCTTGGCACGGCTGATGCCCCCACCCTACCCCCCCACCAGATCTCGCTACCCTGAGCCCCCACCCTCACTGCCCCCCAGCCCCCGCCCCAAGCCGACAGTCTCCCCTCAGGGTCACCAGCACGCGTGCTTCTCCCGCTGGGCTCAGGGCACATGTGCACCGGCCGAGCTGTGCTCTGGGTCCCCAGATTCCCAAGGTGGGTGACTGACGACCTGAGACCCTGCGTGATCACTAGCACCGACACCGCGCCCTCTGCCCTCTCCCAGGGTCAGTGCTACCCTCAAGACGTGCAAGGAAACTGAGTAACCAGGTAGGGGCTGGATGTTGGAGGGTCATTGCAAAAGTCTTTTAACTCTTCTTTATTTTTAGGGGGAAAAGCGGTGCCTGCTGGGTACCAGGGCTGTGGGCACATGGGACAATGTCCCCGCCCCTGGGGGACATGGGAAGCGCGTCAGGGCCCTGCCAGGATGCCGACCGAGGACGTGCGCGTGCAGTGGGGGTGCACGCAGACGAGACCGGTGGCGGCGACACGTCAGCCTACGTGACGAGGCTGGTGTGTGGAGGCCCGCTGCCCCGTCAGAGGGGAAAGGACCCTGGACTCACAGAGCAGCGGTGACAGAGCGGGACCCGCGGGGGGGGGCTGTGCGCACCCAGAGCCGTCACCCCCACGGCCACGAGCACCCCGTACTCACAGCCCCCGACCTTCTTGCGCAGCTCGCCGTAGCAGATCAGGCCGTAGAGCTCCTGGGACGACTTCTTCAGCCCGCGAGAGAACACTGCAAGACGAAGACAGGGCAGAGCTTTACAACGGGGAGACGCCTGCGCTGGGGTCGGCCGGCTCCCGGCGCAGGACCGGCGGGGGGACGTGAACGCCACTTGCCTCGCAGTTTTGACCACCGCGCGTGGGTCCCCGGGACGTCGCCCCAGGGGAAACGGAGTGAGGTGCACGTGGAAACAACAGGCTGCTTTCCAAATTTGCAAAATGAGTCAGACCCAAAAACTAGGGTGGGGCTAGGAAATGAGCGGTCACTGGCAGAGTGGTGTCCTCGGGAGGAGGACCGGGGTGTCGGCGTGGTCCGCTTCCGCGCAGGCTGAGCAAGTGGGGCGAGACCGTCCATCTGCACACACACAGAACCCACCTGAGCTCGTGGGACAAGGGCGGCCCCAGGACCGAGGACGTGGGCATGTCGCGCCATCTCTGACGACCCACCGAGCACCCAAAGCTTGGGGCCAGACAGAAGATGAGCCGCAGCCCCAACCACCCCAAAGGCACACCCACCCTCCCGGTCCTCTGGGACAGACCCCCCTGGTTCGGGAGGCGAGGCATCCAGGTCAGATGGCGCGTGTCCCAGCCTGCCCTGGGGCTACACGAGGCCACAACACTAATCCTGGCCTTGGGTGTGAGCGGGACACTTCCAGAGGCTCCTGACGTGACCAAAGACGGACTCAAGACCAATGTGTCCCTGTGGCCCGTCCCGCTGCCCTGCAGAGCTGCTACCCGGAGCGGCCATGGGCACGAGCAATGTGCTGGGGAAGGCAGAGCAGGAAGAGGACAGACCCTGTCCCCGATGCCCCCCGGGACTGCCTCCCTGCACTCTCAGACGTGAGAGAACAAATCCCGCCGTGCTTAACACCATGCTGCTTGGAGCTCCACGTTCCCCGAAGCCAAACCTGAGGGCGGCCCGCCAGCCGAGCCCAGCATTCGGGCGCTGTCCCCACCACCTTGCCGAGCAGTGACCCGGGCAGCCTGTCCCTCCACGGTCCTCACAACGGTTCTCTCCGGCTTCTCCTCAGAGAGCCCTTCCCACACTCCTAACACTCAGGGTGTGTGAGTAAATCCCCAGGAGAGGAAAATGAAAATATGTCAGGTACTGGAAAACCAGACCATGAACGAATGCTGTAACCTGAGGCCCCTACAGCTCACACAGGCGGCCAGGAGCCGGGACGCGGCCAACGTCACGCCAACCACCCTGGAGGTTCTCCGGAGACAGAGAACCTTCTCTGGCGGGCCTCTCACGGGGGACCACTGCTCAGGACACGCTGAGACCACCAGGCAGTGGATGAGCGAGCACGAAACACAAACAGTGGAACGGGATCGGCCACGCGAGGGAATAGAGCTCTCCCAGCTGCTACAGTGGACGAACACGGCGCTCGGGCATGGGCCGCACCTGGAGGGCACTACCGCCACGAAACGTCTGCCAACAGGCAAACCCGCAGACACAGGAAGGGGATGGAAGCTTGCCAGGGACGGGGCAAGGCCAAACAGAGGTAACTGCCAGAGCTCCAGAAAAGGGCAGGAGGCCCCCGGGGCTAATGTGGTCACTCAGCTGCCACCGATGTGGAGACATCCCCAGGACCCACTGGAAACTTTGGTGGGGGGCCCCTGGGGGGCTCATTTGGTGAAGCGTCTGCCTTCAGCTCGGGTCATGATCTCAGGCTCCTGGGATCGAGCCCCGCATCGGGCTCCCTGCTCAGGGGGGAGCCTGCTTCCCCCTCTTGTTCTGCCCCTCTCCCCCTGCTTGTGTACGCGTGCTCGCGCTCTCTCTCAAAAAATTAAAATCTAAAAAAATAAACAACTTTGGTGGAACAATCAGCTCAACAGAAAGAAGGCTCCTCTCATGGGGTCACTATTAGTTTTTAAAAATTTTATTTATGTATTGGGGTGGGGGAGTGTGGAGGAAAAGACCCAGGGAATCCTCAAGCAGACTCCCCACAGAGCAGGGCGCCCGACAAGGAGCTCGATCCCAGGACCCCGGGATCATGACCTGGGCCGAAGGCAGACGTTTCACCGACTGAGCCACAGAAGCACACAGGCCAGGTAAAGGACGGCAGGGACATGGGCCACCGTGGAAGGCAGGAAAAAGCTTTGTAGAGACCACAGATATTATCAAGTCTTAGACTCAACAGGATTTGGACCAGTGTTGATGTTTGCAAATAAACTTGTGATCTGAGAAGCATGGACACCTAAGGACGCGCACAGCCAGCAGGCATACAGACGGCACGGTGACACTCTGGTCAAGAACAAGATGTGGCTGACTGGCCACCACAAACCCAGGCCAGTAGATCCCAAGAGCCAACAAACAACACGGTATCAGCAAAAGACCAGCCAAGTATGACCTGGGGATGGTTTCCAAAGTGTGGCAATCCACAGCCCATTTCCACGGGTCTCCAGAAAGAATGGCAACGCACGCCAGCAGACACACCGTCCCAAGGCGTTGGACCCACCATTCTTTCCCGATCTACTTCCCCTGTGAAGGCGCCAGGCTGCACTGGAGGCCCCTGGAGCTGCAGGGCCTGGCCTGGGGTGCTGAGCCCTCCCCCTGCACAGCCCCCCTTTATGTGTTGTAAACACTGAGACGCGTGTCCCCTGCAAGGATGGGAAGAACACCCCTTGAGGTGACCGGTGGACCAGGTGACTAGGTGCTCAAGCTGGAAAGGGACCCGGAAAGGACTCATGGAAACAAGAGCATCGTGCTAGCCAGAGAGCAGCTTGGTGGGGCCGTAGAGTCGGCAGAACTAAGGCACCGCCCAGGGGTCCTGCCGTGGGGTGGACTGGCCACGGGTGGGGTGTGCTCGACTGTCCGGTGCTCCTCCTCGCCTCGGTCAAGGCCAGAAGCCGCAGACGGGCAGGCCGGCAAGCTGGACACTGATCCCGCAGAGGACAATCAGCGCTCGTGACGAGATGCTCACGATGAGATGGAAGTAAACTCATCTCAATCGTGTCATTTACCCGAAGAAAGTGCTTCTGAAGCAAAGCGTCAGGAAACAGGGATGTCCACAAATGCATTATTTAAAACCATCGGAAGGAACCTGTCGGTCCAAAAGGAAAAATAGACGTATTCACCTGTAGTGACATCACTCAGCAGAGAGCAGAGGGAAAGCCCACGGCAGCGAAAGAAGGGACCTGAACGCCAACGCTCGTGGGAGGACGTCCAGGAAGGAGGGGTCTCAGCTCCACCACTGACCGCCTGGGGGGCCTGGGTGACGGCCTGCACGGCTGCGTGGGGGTTTTCTCACCCGCCCTGAAGGTGGCCCTGAGCCACAGGCAGAGCGGGCCCCCTCGGGCAGCAGGAGGGGCAGGGAAGGCTTCGGGCCGGGATCTCGGGGGGGAACAGCACAGGCGCTTGGTCTGGGAAGCTGAGCAGCTAGGGGAGGCGGGCCGGGTGGGGGCGGCAGCGCGGGCACCGGGGCGGTGGAGACCCCGCTCCCGCCAGCCCGCGGGTCAGCAACACCTGGTGGAGCCACGGGAGGCACGCGGGCGGGGCGCAGCCCGCAGAGATGTGAGGGGTAGGTTCAGAGCAGTGGAAGCCGGCCGTGGGGAACAGTGATGATGTAGAACTGGAGCAACGCGGACCAGCCGCTGAGGACAGACCCGAAAACCTCGGAGGTACGACAGCAAGACTGACTGGTGACAGATGTGCACAAAGACTCGGAGGGAACTACATTCAGATGACAGGGTCAGGGAACAGCTGCAATCGTCGGGACCGTCCTCAAGGGCTCCTGCCCTGGCCAGTGGCAGCGAGGAAGGATTTCTCGAGGGCAGGGGTCAGCCCACTATGGCTCTCGGGCCAAATGCAGCCCGCAGCCTCTTTTCGCGAAGGAAGTGTTTCTGGCCCACAGCCACACACGCCTGCTTACCCTCCGCCTACAGAGTTTCTGCTGCAAACCCCAAAGCCCAGAATATTTACCGTCTGACCCTTTACAGAAAGAGACTGCTTGAACCGTGCTCTCTGGGCCTTTCTTGGGCGAGAGGAGGAAGTCAGAGGGCTCAGCCTGGGGGGCGCTGGCACTCACACGGCCGAGACGCCCCAGACGGGCCCCAAGCGAATCCACGGGAAACGCGGGAAATCACCCACTGGGGGCTGGCATCACGGCCTCATGGCAGCAAAGAGTCAAAGCAGGAGTGACAGACCACACGCACCGCTGCTATCCTACACAAGAACTTAGACTGTTCTAACGGGACGGTCAGAAACGAGCCAAGTGAGCAAAAGCAGACGTCTGGGATGACCAAGCTACCAGTGGAGCTGTAGAAACGAAGAGCAGCACCGAGAAAGGTGCATCGACGAGGGAGCAGCAGGCGTGACAGGTAGGGACAGGAGGTGGCCACCCCTCCCCTGGGGACAGATCAGAAAGGCTGCTCAGAGCACTGACCCGGACATGTGAACTGAACACGGCACGACTCGAGCCTGGCTTCAAGACAAGAGCCCTGAGAAAGCTAGCCCTCCCCCCGGCCCCACCCTCACCCCAAGGAGCCCCCCTTGGGAGAAAAGGGCGGGCACTGAGGGAGTCCAATAGCCTGTATCCACAGCCCGCCTCTCCTGGTCAACCAGGGGGCCCTGCCCTCCCAGCGTGAGATAGGCCCAGAGTGAGGCAGGGACCCAGACGGCCGGGCACCCGGAGCCGTCAGAAATACACGCAGCCTCCCCACCGCTCAGCTTAACGGTGCCCGGCGACCACCAGCCAGATGCGCCAGGGTGCATGGAGATCCCTGGGCACGCGGCTGGGGGAGGACGGGTGCGTGTGTGCGTCCGTGGGAAGCAGCTCCCGAGCAGCAGCCAGCCGTGCCCGACACACTCACCATTATCAAAGTCAATGTACTTGGTGATCTTGTGCCACGTGCGGTAGTAGAAATGCCGAACCTGCTCTTTGTTCTTCACCATGCTCGCGGGCTTGCCTTTCTTCTTGTACTTGAGGGCGATGTTGTTCTGAATGGCTTCAAAGTCCTTCCCGTGCTGGAGAATTAAGTGCACAGGAAAAGCACAGGTTACAGCTGGGCAGTCTCCCGTACACAGACCCTTCCGGACACGGGGGGTGGGAAGGGAGACCACCGCGGGCAGCAAACGTCCTTCAGAGCTCTTCTTCGGGCGTGAACTTCAACCTCACCTCCCTAGAGCCTCAGGTTTCAACCCAAACAATGGATAAGCAGCAGCAGAAACTTAGGGATAAAACCATCATTGCACAGGAGACCAAAGAGCCAAGGGCCCCAGAGTGGGAGAGCATGACGCTCATCCCTCGGAAGGAAGGGCCCAGGGACCACGCGAGAGCACCGCCCCACGAAGACAAGCACGGGCGCACATGGAACGCAGAGCACAGGGCGGGGGGCAGAGAGCCGGGTACCTGGTCTCAGAACAGCCCACAAGCACATGACTATCCAGAAACACTCTCACTGCTTCCATTAAATGCAACATGTCCCACATTCACGCGGGGACAGCAAATACGAGCACTCAGTAAGAGCACCACACGCCCACAGGCCACCCCTTTCTTCAACATCTCCATGTCAGAGCTGAGATCTTCCAGGATTTTGAGGACGGAACCAGCATTCTGGAGCACGGAGCCACCGCCGGTGCTGTGCGGGAGCTGCCAATACCTGGCTGTCGACACCGAGACAGAAGTCTTGGGGAAGGCCAGAGGGCCCAGCAGCCCAAGTACCCCCAGCACCCTTATCTTGGCTTCTAAATCCCACTTCCCAGAAGGAACCAGGGCACCTTGAAGAGACGGGCGCAGGACAAGTACTAGTGAGTCTGCAGTATCTTGTCGTGCCGGAAAGTATGCAAGTGCTCGGGCACGATAGGAGCCAACCTGGAGAGGCTCCCGGGGGCCACACCTGCAAGAATATGGGCAAGAAAACCCAGGGGATTGGAACCAATGGTAATGGAGAATAGCCTACGTGTCCCTGAATCCACACAGATAAAAATAAATCACTGGTTTCGTACCCAAATGAGGGAGAAGGGAGACCTCTTTCTTGCACAAGATCTCTACTAAGTGTCGAAAGAAGGACGGAGTCAGAAAATCATCATTGGGTGAACAGTATCATCAGTTATTCCAGGTAAAAAGTGGCACGGTTGCTAAAGTTAGTGGAGAAAATAACAAAAAACAGTATTTACACAGACTACAACGGAAACAAACAGGACGAGTCAGTCTGGGACCTGGCAGGTGGCACATGAACGCTGTCCTCGAGGTGCACACCAGCAGGCAGGTCGGGGCACGACACGTGCCCGGGACAGCCCGGCACCCCCAGGGTATTCGTGACAAAGGTCCCAAACCCATCTCTAATCACGAGGTAACCTGGAGAAGCCCCAACAGAGGGGCATTCCACAACCTAACAGACCAGTCTTCAAAACTGCCAAGGTCTTCCGTGAAAAAGCGCTCCCCCCGCTCGGTGGAGCACGCAAGAGTACCAGCTTGAGCACCTGGTCCACCGGTCACCTCAAGCCGTGTCCTTCCAGTCCTTGCAGGGGACACGCGTCCCAGTGTTTACGACACATAAGGGCGGCTGCGTGGGAGGAGGGCTCAGCACCCCAGGCCAGGCCCTGCAGCCCCAGGGAAATACCACTCAAAACCACAGGGAGACACCAGCTCACACCTGTCAGAATGGCTACCCAACAACTTAGGAAACGAGAGCTGCTGGTGAGGACATGGAGGAAGGGGACCCCCTACACTGTTGGTGGGAGGCAAGCTGGTGCAGCCGCTCTGGGGAACAGTGTTACAGAAAGAGCCACCCTCTGACCCCGCGTGCCTCTGACCCCGCGACTGCGTTACAGGTATTTACTTCAAAGATACAACCAAGCGATCCAAAGGGGCACCTGCACCCCGATGTTTATAGCAGCAACATCTGTAATAGCCAAACGGGGGGAAGAGCCCAGATGTCCGTCGACAGACGAATGGATAAAGACGTGGTGTGTACACACAGTGGAAAAGTACTCAGCCATCAAAAAGAATGAAATCTTACCATTGCAACACCATGGATGGAACCAGAGGGTATTTATTACGCTAAGCGAAATAAGTCAGTCAGAGATAATTACTGTATGATTTCACTCATATGTGGAATTTAAGAAAATAGATGAACATAAGGGAAGGGAAGGAAAAAATAAGATGAAATCAGAGAGGGAGGTAAACCATAAGAGACTCTTAACGCTTAACAAGCCGAGGGTTGCTGGGGGCAGGGAGGGCGTAGCTGGGGGATGGGCACTAGGAGGTACAGGATAGAACGAGCAGTGTCACATGCAAACGAATCACCAACTTCGGAAATCACGGATCCAGCGCGTTAACTAAGTCGACGAACGCTATACGTCAATGTGTAATTGACATGCTATACGTCAATGTGTAATTGACATGTTAAACGTCAACTATACAATTGACACAATTTAAATTTAAAAAATTAAATTAAAAAACTTTAAATTAAAAAAGAAAAGCATCAAGATCCTGACGGAAGGAAGGAGGCAGAGATGGGGGCCTGCCCCCCAGCAGAGGGCTCAGGCACCACGACCACTGAATGCGACGTGGGACCCTGATCTAGGAAGGACGTCAGTGGGAACACCAGCCAAACATGAGTCAGGCCCCCAGGTCAATAAATGCTATAGTATCCACATCGAATCTCCTCACTGTGCCGGTCACATTGAGGTTATGTGGACATCGGGAAAGGGCATACGGAATTCTTTATACTCTTTCTGCAACTTTTTCCAAGTCAGAGATGGCTTCAAAGCAAAAAGTTAAAAGTATAAAAAAGCTAAAAGAAGTAAAGCTTCTTCAATGTTTAAAAAAAAAAAGGGGGGGGTGCATGGCTAGCTCAGTTGAGGGTCTGCCTTCGGCCCAGGTCATGATCCCAGCATCCTGGGATCGAGCCCCACATCGGGCTCTCTGCTCAGCAGGAAGCCTGCTTCTCCCACTACCATTCCCTCTGCCTTCGGCTCAGGTCATGATCTCAGGTTCCTGGGATCGAGCCCCACATCGGGCTCTCTGCTCGGCGGGGAGCCTGCTTCCCCCCCCCTCTGCCTCTCTGCCTCCTTGTGATCTGTCAACTAAATAAAATCTTCAAAAAAATAAAAAAAAACAAGAAGGAATCTTAAATGCTTTCGTGTGGGTGTGCGTTCCCCATGGCCCCTCAGCCCTGACCGTGACCGAGCAAGCACAGACAGCCTGTTTGTCCCTCAGCTCCCCTGCGGGCAGCAGACCCCAAACCCAGACAGGTGCTCGCGCTCGCCAGCCTGGGACCCAAATCCCGGTTTGGTGATTCTCAAACTATGCTGCCTTCTGACTTCCCGTGGCATCTGTTAGCTCAGGCTTCCCGTCGGCACCACCGCTGACGGTCCTGCTCCGTTCGCCCACCGCGCTGTCAGCGCTTAAGGGGAACTGGCCGGCGCCCCAGCACGCCTGCGGAGTCTGTGTGCGGACGAGCCCGGAGCACTACCTGCGTGGGGAGAAGCAGGCACGAGATGCCGGCCATGCAGCTGTAAGGCAGGAACGACAGAAGGAAGAAGGAAAACAATGTCGCTGACGGGAACCGCGGACGGCGCGGAGTAAGCGGACAGCACGGGTGACATCAGTGCAGGCGCCCGCCCTGCTGGCCGCCCCACCAGCTCGCCGCCACGAGGGCCACGACCAGTCCAGGATAGGCCTGGCCCGTGTGAGTCCCTCCCAGAAGGGTCCCAACTGGAGTGGGTGGCGGGAGCGGCACCCTCGTCTCTGAGAAGCGTCTGAAGCAGGAGACGCGGGGTGACACAGGCTCCAGGACGTCGCCTGAGCCAGTCACGTGACGTACAATTGAGTCACACGTG
Source organism: Procyon lotor (assembly GCA_028646535.1). Taxonomy (NCBI): domain Eukaryota; kingdom Metazoa; phylum Chordata; class Mammalia; order Carnivora; family Procyonidae; genus Procyon; species Procyon lotor. Next base: position 801,364 of record CM053621.1, on the reverse strand, counting down.
TGCCCTGAAAGGACAGGGACGAGGGTACAGGAGCTGCAGAGCAGAGGCCCGCGCTGAGCCCCACCCCCCACAGCGGGACCTGCTTGGTCACAGCCCCCAGCTCACCAACCTGCCACTGAGACTCCACAGAGCGTCACCGGGGGGAAGAGCCCAGACACACGGTTTTAGGCCCACGAACGCACGCGCTGTGTCCCGCACACGCGCAGCACACGCGGGCTACACAGCGCCGAGTGGGGCAAGCCGGAAGTGACCCGGGCAGTCAGTGACGGTTCACCAGGGATTTCAGGAGACCTCCAACACCCAGTTGGAGAACATGCAGAATAGGAGAGCCAGCCCCGGGAGAAGGAAACGAACAGATTTACCCAAAGAAAGGCAGCGCGGGTCACTGATGCGGAATCCTTCCCTGACCCGTGATTGACGGGGACGGCTCCAGCCTGCGCTCTGCACCCAGGGGGCCAGACCCCCGCAGAGCCGCACTCTCCCCAGGCCCAGGCCTGCCGTCACCTACGCCTACCCAACAACTTCAAGGGAGCACAGGGTGGGGACGTCACGATCCAGAAGCAGCCTGTAGGCGACCCTCTCAAACAGTCATGGGGTAGAAAGAGACACATCGGAACTCGTCTGAAGGACTCTGAACCTACAGGAACAAGCCTCAAACATACACTTCGTGGTCCCACTGGACCACGGGCCTCCTCCAACAGGAGGGCAAAAGTGAAGCCGCGGGAAAACCGGGACACCCGCACTGAGTTCTAGGTCCTCGCCCTTTCTAACGTCTCACGGACGCTCCAGAGCATCCCCCTTTCTTCGACGAGCCCCGTCCCAGCATGGCAGGTACCCGACTCCTGACACTGCGTCCCGATGAAGCAGTCTAAAATACGGAGCAGGCACAGACACGGTCACCACAACTGGAGCCCCTCTACTACCAGAGATATGAGGGTGCTGAAAGACAGCAGCGGGTGAGCACTCTCCCGCCTCGGGCCACTCAGTGGCTGTTCTAAGTGCCGTGGTCCCTCCAAGGCGGCCGGAAACTATATACACGTGATGGGCGTGGCTGCGTCCGATAAAGCTTGATTTATGAAACTCAGCAGTGAGCGTGCAAGCCACAGTTGTCACCTGAAGTATTTATAGGCACTAAAAAAAAAAAAAAAAACTGAGCAAAAGAACTATAATCTACCAGAAAGTGCATTTAATATTAATAAAAAGAATACATTCTCTATAGTTGCAAATATTTGAAAAAGCAAACAAGGAAGTGAAAACAGCTGGTAGGGAGTTTCTTTGGGTGGTGGGATCAGGGAGCAGCCTCTCTATTTTTAGGACTCTCCACTCTGCAACATCTCTCGGGATTAAGCTGACGGCTCTGCCTCATGTGGCACGTGCGCCCTTGTCCCTCCCCATCTGGGACCAGTCCTCCCAAGTCACCCTCTCAACTGCAAGGGGAAGGCCCAGAGACAGGGCTCTATTCTTCAGTAAAAAACGCATCTGAGGGGCGCCTGGGTGGCTCAGCCGGTTAAGTGTCCAACCCATGGTTTCAGGCCCACGTCATGATCTCAGGGTTATGAGATCGAGTCCCATGTGGGGCTCTGTGCTGAAGATTCTCTCTCCCTCTCTCTCTGCCCCTCCCTCCACTCACTTGTATGCACACTCTCTCTCGAGTAAATAAAATGTTCAAAAAAGAAAGAAGAATGTATCTGAAACAACAGGTAGACTCTTAGAGTAGAAAGAAGTAACCCAAACAAAGACACTTCCTAATAGCCACTTCACTAGTATCAACTTTTTTTTTAAATTTATTTATTTGGGGGCGCCTGGGCGGCTCAGTCGTTGAGTGTCTGCCTTCGGCCCAGATCATGATCCCAGCGTCCTGGGATCGAGCCCCGCATCGGGCTCTCTGTTCAGCAGGAAGCCTGCTTCTCCCGCTACCATTCCCTCTCTCGCTGTGTTTCTCTCTGTCAAATAAATAAAATCTTAAAAAAAAAAAAAAATTATTTGACAGAGAGAGAGAGAGAGAGATCACAAGTAGGCAGAGAGGCAGGCAGAGAGAGTGGGGGAAGCAGGCTCCCTGCTGAGCAGAGAGCCCGATGCGGGGCTCGATCCCAGGACCCTGAGACCATGACCTGAGCCGAAGGCAGAAGCTTTAACCCACTGAGCCACCCAGGTGCCCCTAGTATCAACTTTTAAAGTCACAAGGAGAGGATAAAGGGCCAAGATCAGAGGGTGGGTCCTGGGCATTGGGGACCCCACGTCTGCTGCCCACGAGGAGCTCCCCACGGAACTGCTAACCTAGTAGGTCTCACAGCCATGCGGTTAGCAAGGCAGAGGCAAACTGAAAGAGAAACATGAACAAGGTGGAAAGCAACTAGGAGTTTCGGCCGTGTGTCCTGGCCCCGGAGCTCACCTCATACAGCCCCTCAAAGAAAGTGTTCTTGTCCTCTGTGCTCCACGACTCCCACTGCCGCCGGGCCTTCTTGCCTTCTTCTTTCTCACCGCCGGACGACCCCAAGTTCCGGGAAGAAGAGCGAGAGCCCCCTGCAGGGGCGGCGGGAGCAGCCCCAGGCCCATTTCCAGACGATGATCCGCCACCGTCGGCTCCTTGGAGAGAAAGAACCGTCAGTGACCTGTTCCAGAAGGCCGCACAGCTCAGGAAGGCCCCACTGCACACACCCCCACTGGGTGGCGCCCCCGTGGGACGGCACCTGGGACCTGCCACTTGCCCGCTGGGGCTAATCGGCCATGAGCTCACCCTGACCTGACCTCGTGACTCTTTCCAATGTCGCAGTGAGCAGGAGGAAGCGTTTGTGCAGACCACGAAAGAACACGACGACCACATCCCCACCGGAGGCAAACAGCCCTTTGCCCCCATGACCTGAAAACCCATGTCATACATCATAGCATCTTTTCTCAAATGTGTTTGGGGCGAAATAATTCTTGCCTTTTCAAATCAACAAATTAAAATTCAAACTCAAGACAACATCTCAGTGTGTGTGAAATGCCACCTTGTCTTAGACATAACCGGTACTTAAGAAATATGAATCATTTGATGCCTTTAAAAGAATCTTGAAAAGATCTTGGAACTCCTTTTTCTTAATCAATTTCCACCAAAAAAGCCACCGTTCTGTCAGCGAACTGACAATCTCACAGGGGCCCTGGAAGCATCGGTTCCTGAGCTCAGGCCGAGCCCTCGGAGGCCCCGCTGAGAGGGGTGAGCAGGAGGAAGTACTGTGCGGGCCTCCAAGGAGGGACCGCGCCACGCTCCTGGGAGAACAGAGGCAATCGACGAGGGGCCAAGGTCACAGATAAAAAACGTTTTATGACCTAACCCAATTCTCCCGCCCATCGGGTCCCTTCCTCAGAGCGCAGGGAAGGCCCAGCACACCTCTGCAGTGACTGGAATTCCATCTTATGGAACTTTAGGACCATCCATGGTGAGCAATCATCAAACTCTGAACACTCTGGCGGGGGGGAGAGGGGGTGTTACTTATTTTTTTTATGTTTATTAGTTTTACTTTTTTACGGCTTATTTTTAAATAAGATCATTAAAAGTGTTTTGAAAAGCAAAAGTAAAACAAATGCAGATCATCACTAAAATGCTTTCCTAGTGAGATAATCATGAATTTTCAAAGGAGGCCCTCTTCCTGGGCAATCAGGGGCCTCCTTACGTGCCTCTGCTCCCCTCGCCCCCCTGACAGGGGTCTGCCACCAGAGCGGGGACCAAAGACAGGGAATTCACAGAAAATCAGAGGAAGTGACACATTTCAAGTCCACTCATCTACATACGCTTGCCAAGACCATCCCTGGAAAAACACAAGCCACAGGGCCCGGGTAGCCCAAGGGACAGGGCGAGGCAGGGTAACTGAGCGCTGACACACGTGCTGGACCTCCCCCAGACTGTGCCACGGACCCGTTAGATCTGTCAGCTATCGGAGAGCAGAACTTTGTGGTCACACCTGCAGAAAAATCACACCACTACGTAGAATGGGCGAGATTCTCTCGCGTGGCAAAGTGCACCAGCTCGGTGACTTCAGAAGGCAACGTGACCAGGTCCCCAAAGTCACTGTTCATCACTGCTGTACTGTCCCATTAAGCTGCCTCGACCCGATGAACCAAAGCTCGGGTAAAACACAACACCCCACTCCTCGCTCACACCAGCCCCGTTTCCCGTGAGCCACGCCCACGGGGGCAGCACAGACCATTTCTACTGCCACGGAAAGTGCCAGTGCTCTGGGTGAGAGCTTGACGCTCACAGTCCTAGGTGCCCAGTTGGAGGAAGACGCTGTCAGGCGCAGGGTTTCCGAGCCCAGCCGGCCATGTGCCAGCGGCTCCCTCCCCGGCCCACGAGCACAACAGACCGTCCTCAGGGGGTGAACTGCTGCTTGGTGGGTTCAGGGGTACTTGCTACACACCTGACCTGGTCCCTTCCTCACCAACCAAACCCAGCCCAACACACAACCTAATGAGTGACCCCAGTGCCTCCCAAGATGTCCCCAGCGGGTGGTGACCTGCAGGCACAGCTGCAGGCACGACCGGCTTCAGGCCACTTCCCACCGCTCACGGGTGATTCTGCCACACCCCAAAGTGCCTGCTGACACAGCCCAGAACCGCTCAGGTACAGTCACCCTAGCAGAGCCGCTGTCCCCCGCAGCGCCACCACAACAAAGCATCGGGCCTCCAATGGAACACTCGTGGGCTCTCTTTTTCCCAAACCAGCCTGACAATCACAGCGCAGGCTCGGTGCCCCGCCAGCCCACGGCACCACCGCAGACACAAAAGGAAAAGACCCCGGTGGCTGAGGCGTCTACAGCGCAGACGTCTGGCCGGCTCTTGTGAGACGACCCTGGATCACAGCACCGGTAAGGCCCGAGACAAGGACGATGATCAGCGAAAGAAAACACAGCAGAAGCATTTCTGAGCTGGAAGGAACCTCAGGCACAGAGCGCAGGATAAGCAAACATAGGAACGTCCAAGATGTTCAAAAGCAAAAGCCGATCACCCCTAGTAACCATTTCTAACATTCGGTGACCATCACTCTGAACCTGGAATGCTTTTTAAAAGTAAAGTAGAATCACAGTACTTCAGAGCAGAAAGAGAACAGGCCACCTGGTCCATCCCTCCAATTTCAGACAAGGATGGCTCAGCGCTTCACCTCGGGCTCCCCCAGGCAGTCCAGCTCAAGGGGAAACAAGCAGCAGGACCAGAGAAACTGGGGGGGGGGGGGG
>CM053621.1:785514-796054 GCA_028646535.1 Procyon lotor | reverse complement strand
GCAGGCACGGTGTCTGCCTTGGCGGTGCCCAAGCCCGGCACCGGGCCTCACACACGGCCCACGCTCCCCAGTGCAGACACCCACAGAGAGCAGGGCAGGGGCCCCTCGCCCACTGCCGAGACCCAGGGTCTCCAACACAGAGCCCGCTCTTCCCTGTCAACCTACTTCTGTGTCAGGTCCTCCCGTGGCCCAGGAGCCCCCCGGCTTCTCCTGTCCCCGCTTCTGCGGCCACTTTCCCAGGCCATCTCCAGACCACCCCTGAGCAAGACAACTTTAACAGCCTCCCCCTGATCTCCAAACCGCCAACGCCGGCCACAGCCTCCTCTCCAGAGCCCCGGCTGGAGGGGTGTGGACGCGGGCCATGCTCCGCCTCCCAAGGCTGCCGCCTGCCCATGGCCCTCCGCCCAAGCTAGGCTGCCTGCCTCCTCTGTGCCCCCCTTCCCATCACACGTCTCTGAATGAGCCTGGAACCCCATCTGCCATGACCCTCACACCCTCTGGAGAGGAGGAAATGATCCCCATCTTCCAGTTGGGGGCGCTGAGGCCCGGGGAGCAGCTTGCCCGGCACGGCACACCGCCGCGGGGACCCAGGAGCGGGCGACTCCATGGCACCTCAGAGGCACGAGCGAATGCTTCGCTCCTTCCTGTCTTCTCAGCAGGGAGCCGTGGTCCACGCTTCAGAGCTCGCCCAAGGCCACCGGGCACAAGAGCCAAGCCTGGCATCTTCCCCTCGGGCCATAGGATACCGTGTCGCAGGTGCGTCTGTATCTTTACTACACACAGAGCTGAAGAACCCAGGGGTTTGAGCGGGGAGGGCACTGGGCCTCGACACCCCTCCCTCCACCTGCGACGAGAAGGGCACAGAGAGGTTCGGCGACTTGCCCAAAGCCGCACAGCTAGTGGTGGCGAGAGCTGGGACGCCAGGAGGACGTCCACCTCTAAAAACAAAACCGTGTGACTTCACTTAGGCCAGACCCAGAAGATGTGATAACTCTGTGCCTGTCAGGCGACAACCCCCGTCCCGGAGCTGTCTTTCGGAGTCTGCCAAGCGCCTTCCCAGGGTCAGGAACACTAACAGAGAGCGGCAGGCCGGCACTGCAACGTGCCCAGCGCTGCCGCTCGAGGGGAGAACATGTGAGCCTCCCTCGCTTCGTCCACTCGGCACCTTCTCAGCCGGAAAGACGCTTCCGCGTGAGCGTGAGTCCGTCTGCAGGCGCTCTTGCCTCCGGCCCTGGCGCAGGGATGCCTCCTCGTGGCCTGGCTCTGCGGTACGAGAGGGCAGGGGCCTCTCACCAAGGCTGAGGACGGCACCCACACGCTGTGTGCCTGTCCACCTCAGGTCACAATACGCCACCGTCGAGACGGAGGCAAAAGGCCCAGGTCGCCTGGGGGCTGCTCCTGCACCCCTCGAAGCACACGTCACCTGTGTCAGGTGCCACAACGTCGAGCTGGCTTTCGGGGCCCAGCCATGACCCAGCGGGCACCCTCTCCACCAAGGCCATTCCCAGGCAAGGCATCGCCTCGGCAGGTGGCGAGTGGCCACAGCAGGCTCCACACCATTGTCACCGCCTCTGATGCTATTAAACATCGCTTACTGAGTCACACTGGGCACAGGAACCAGGGCACTAGGGCCTTGGGTGGTCTGTGACAGTCTGACCCTCCACCTCCCTCCCCGGACAGTACCAAGGGCAGGGAGCTCGCAGCACACACAGCCATACTGCAAGCTGCCCCCCTGGGGCCTGGCCCTGTCACGTGCTCGTGACAACACGAGCGACCACAGAGCCAATGACTAGCAAAGTGTGCCTGCGTGACACATGGGCAGGCGCCTGGGTGGAGGGGGTGCACTCTGACCACTCCCTGCCCGGTGCTCCCCCAGAGGCAAGAGCTAGGCAGAGCCCACAAACACAGAGCTACCCTGTCTTCAGGCAGCCTACCTTCTAGGAGGCTGTCTTGAACCACACAGGATCCAAGTCTCGTCTGCACTGCCGACCCCTTCACCCCTAAATGTTAAGGTCAGGATGGCTTTGGGCACTATCCCACCCAATCATTTTGGAAGTAAGGAACCTAAAGTCTGGGCACATCCAGGGACTTACCCTTTGCCCCACAGCTGAGCCAGCCACAAAGTAGCTCTGGGGGAGAGGCCGGGTGTCCTGACTGCTGGCTCACCCCTCTCCCCCGCATGGTACTCGTCTCCCAAAGGCTGACCATACATTGGGGTGACACAGCTCACCTGACGTATTTTAAAAACACCTAGAAGCGACAAGCAGCGTGTGGTTTATGTACAATATAAGTTCTGTAATTTACTGATTCCTGAGCACAAGCACCGTGAAACCAGGTGATGCTGCCCCACCATGGAGATGGCACATTTCACGACCAGCTGGCCCAAAGTTGAGAGGAATGAAGGTTCCTGGGCAGAAGAGGGGTGGGGTAGGGGACTGAAGGGCATCAGAGGAACCGAGAGTCTACCTTGCGCTTACAATTGTCCCGATAAGGCAGGCAGCAGCTTAGGAGCAGGCCCAGGACCTCTCTCTCTACCTCCCAACAGGTGACACCCAACCCAATCTACCTGTCCCGACTCTAGCTCCCTAACCTCAAAGCTATCTTTTCCGTAACAGAGGCACAGGGAGCCTTTACACCACTTACAGCAGCGCTTGGCTGTGTTATTTTTTGGGGAGCCAGACACTGGCATTGTCCCTACTAAGAGACAAAAAATTTGAGACTCCAAGAAAGAGACCAGTTTACGTAGTATCACCCAGATCACAAACTGGCCAGAGGGAAAAGGGCCTCAGGGCTCTGAGTCCTAGACCAGGTTCTTGCAGACACATGAATTCTGGATCTCAGCCTCACATGCACCCTCGGGTCACTCTGGGCAGCACAGTGGGGCACCAGGAACACGTGCGTTGGCATCAAGCAGATCTGGTTTCTGGCCTGCGGCCCTCCTTCTGTTTAGGTGGAGCCCGTTATCAAAACAACAAACCTCCATTTCTGGACCCATTTAAAATGAAAGTAAGAAAGATGCAACATGTGCAGCACAAAGATGCTAAGTCTTAGCTCCCTGCCCCTTAAAATTCCAACAGAACCTAATTCAGAATCGTACTACAGAAGAATTATTCGCTGAAATTGACAAAGACTGCCTTCTCACAGAGAAAGAAAACATAGCGGTGTGCACGGAGGCACAAGGCAGCCTTCCTTTCCTCCATAAGACTCTTCCTCCAGAGTCACTGCAGGTTCTCAAGCCCATCTGCTCAAATTCAAACCGGCAAGAGCAGTCAGTGATCAACCAAAGAACCGCCAATGACTGGGCCGGGAACACTCCTTGAGCATAACGGAAATCACATTGTTTTTAAGTGAAAAACTAACAAATGCCAGGATTGTTCGTTTCCTCACTGATACGCACTCAGCACCTAGGGTGGAGATCTCCAGTCTGTAAGACACACGCTCCCCTAAGAAATGTTTGCAGAGGTTACCAGGCGTGCTGTCAGAACTGGACCTTTTCGGGCTGTTAACGGAGGAGGTAAGTGAGCAGAGGGTAGGGAGGCATGAGGAGGGGCCGTCCTGGGCACGGTGACAGGTGCACACAAGATCAGGCCTCACCAGAAAACTCCGGCTCAACATCTTCTGTGAAGTGAAGGAGACACATTTCTTACTCCTAAAAGTCACCATTACGGTTTAGCCTTATCACTTAAAGAAACATTTTGCTTGCTGAAACAGGAAAATCCATAAAAGTCACAAGAAGCACCAATTCTAACAAATAACCACTTTCCTTTTGGGAAGTCGACTGCTGCTTCAAGCCACACAGCGAGACAAGAACCAAGAAGAGAGGGGCCACGGCCGATGTGAAGCTACTGCAGGAGCCCCTCCCGTCTGCACCATGCTCAACTGTGCAAAAAGCAGACTTCCCCTCCTCACCTGACCGCCAAGGGCAACTGCACCCTAAGGCCGTTTCCAGGCCCTTTCACACCTGACCAGTCACTGCTTTTTGTCTAGCAGGTGAGTACGGTGAGTGTGTTTCTCCTTCTGGCAAAGGCAAAGGAGGAGACGCAGGTCAGAGGGTCACGGTGGCAAGGCCGTGGATGCTGCTAGGGCTTCTGAAGCCACAAACCCTTGACGGCATCCCAGGAGCTTACTGCTGATAACTAAGACACACCTGTAACTAGGACTGAAAAACTAATTTCTACAAAACAAAGCTGGTAAAACAAATCAATGCTTTCCTAATTGATCAACAACCTTCACGATGACAGAAAGGTATTGGAGACAAGGTTTACTTTCTGAAACATGCTAAAATCACCCTACGTTCACAACTTTAAGTATCTTACATCAAGAATCTTTACCAAAAACCTGGTGAGGCCCGCATGATTTCCGAGGCCAGCCCTCCTCAGATGAGGAGAAGGCAGAAGCAAGTGTTAACCGTACATACTCGGCACGGGTCTCCAAAATGGTTCTCTCTCCATTAGTTTCCGAAATCTCTCCTTCTTCAAATTATCGGGACTTCTAATTAATTTAGATTACTATTTCCCAAGGAACGAAGTAAAAGTTTCATCCCTGCAAAAGTCCCTAGAACTTCTTTACATCTGCTATCTGTAAAAGTGCGGTGACTCGGCCTCCGAGGAAGGACGGGAAGAGGAGCTCACTAGTGCAATCAGGAAGGTGGGCGCATAGACGGCTGAAAGCGGCAGTGGCACCAGATTTTCTTACGGAGGTGGGGACCCCAGGAAAGCCGCACCACCCTCCCTCACCACCCTCCCTCACGGGGAGAACGAGGGCAAACCCCCAGACTGCCCCCTGCCCCATCAGGCCACAAGTGCTCCGGACACCTCCTGCCCCGGGGGACAGCGTTTCCGTGGCACCCAGGGAAGCCTTCGTGGACTCAAGTGGCTGCATGTCTTTGGGACTCCTGAGCCCGATCTACCCCAGGTAGAGGCCGACGGCCCGAGCCGGACCCTGCCATCCGTCCTGTTTGGCTTCTTTTGGAATGGGTTTGGAAAGCCCACTCCTTTGTTGCGCGTCGGCCAGCTGGTATTCTCTTTCCTTCCCCACAGCACGGGTTTAAAATAGCCCCCGGCGTAAGTCGGGACGATCCTTCCGGGGAAAACAAAACCCACCCTTCAGGAGCCCATTGTACCTGCCCGGAGAAGGGGTCCTCACCGCGTCCTCCCGTAGGTCCGACACAGAGAAACAGGCGCCTGGGCAGAGCGGGGGCGCGTCCCCCGCCCCCCACCCCACCCCGCGGGCACCGGGGACCCCCTCACCTTTGCCGCGCGGCCCCGAGCCGCCCGCGCCGCCGCTCCCCCCGGCGCACGACGAGTCCTTCCTGAGCCTCTTGCTCTGCGGCCTCACGCTGGACCGGAGGAAGTGGTGCTGGTCCTGCGGGCAGGCGGGCGGCGGGGACGGGGCCTGGGGGCCTCCCGCGGGCGCCGGGGGGCCGTCGCCGCCGTCCCGGGGGGTCCTGGCGTCCCTCTTTGTGCCGCCGCTCTCGTCGGCCGCGTCCCCGCCGCCGGGCCCCTCGCCCTCCAGCGAGTCGTCGTCGGCCGCCCGCTTGCCCAGCCGCTTGAGCCCGTCCTCCCCGCCGCCGCCGTCTCCCAACTTCACTGTCATCCTGGCGGGGCAGGGGGGGAGACCCCGGTGAGGCGCGCGCCCGGCAGGCTGCCCGAGAAGTTTAGCGCACCGATGCCCTCTCAACATGGCCGCCGTTGTTTGTTCCCGATCCCCTCCCGGCCGCCCGCCCGCCGCCGCCGCCGCCGCCGCCGCCCGGCCCCGGCCCCGCCGCCCCGCCGCCCCCGGCGCCCACCCCAGGAAACGGCGGCCCGGCGGCGCGGAGGCGGCGGGGCGGGCGGCCCCCGGGGGCCGCGCCCGGACGGCCCTGCCCGCGCGGCGCCCCGGCCCGCGGGGTCGTGGCGGTGGGGGTGGGGGCGAGGGTGGGGGTGGAGGGGCCGGGGACGGCCGGGAGGAGGGGGGGGGATCCCGGGGGCGGCGCGGGGTGGTCCCGGGATCGGGGGGGAGAGCTCGGGGCCAGGCCCGGAGGCACCTACCCGGCGGGGCCGCGGCTCATGGCCTGCGCGCCGGGCCTCTCCCCGCGCCGCCCGGGCCTCGGCGCCCGCGCCCCCGACCCCACCCCTCCACGCCCCCAAAACGCGCGGGGCTCCGGGCCCGCGCACCTGCCCCGCACGCGGGTCCCCAAAGTTGGCCCCGGAGCGGGGGCGAGGGGCCCGGATCCACCCTGCCAGGGAAGAGGCGCGGGCTCGCCTGCGTGCACGGGGGACTCCATGGTGGCCCGTGGCTGCCGGTCCGCCTGCTTATTTTAAAACACACATAAAGAGTAATAATAAGCTCGCGGTCTCTGGGAATGTTGCTTCCCAGGGTGGGAGGTGTGCGCTGCTGCGGAGATTTACAAATTAAAAATACTTTTGCTACAAAGGAGCCTGCGGCGTGGAACAGGTGGGAGCCACCCGCGAAAGGGACCCCACAGACCTGTCCGGATCCAAATGCAAGAATGGGCCGAAGCGGGCTGTGCAAGAACTCCGATAACCGTTAATAAAATTCTTGCATTCACTTCGTTACCCACTGCTGTGTGAAATGTCAACAACAACACTGGGTGACTCTATAAAAATGCATCCCAGAACGCAGACCCACTCAAAAATTATCTCAGAGAATCAGGTAGTATCCACATTATAAGCCCCCAAAGGGTCAGCAATGCGTACCTGTGACAAACAAAGCAAGATGAATATTGAGATTCCTCAACAGGTGTTGAAACCGTGCCCAAAGTCTGTGTGACGTCCTCAACACAACCCCTCAGAATGGAAACATTTCCATTCAAAAGGGAAAAGTGAGCAAGGCAGCCAGACTAACAATGAAATACGGAAATAGGGGCAAAGACCTCTCCCTGAAAGATTGACAAATGAGTAAAAATCATAGTAACACCTACTACTCATCTGATGTATTGTCACAAAATGATCTGTAACAGTTTTCGTTTGTTGAAGTGGGTCTTACAATCATTCGGAAGGATTTAGCTACTGCTAGTAAAAACAAAAGACAAAAACAAAAATAAAACTATACAGGATGAAGAGCTGAACTTTTTAAAGGGCTTCATTGCATAGGACTGCTCTCTGTTGGTCTCTCAACCTTTCCATTCCTATTTAAGAACACTGGAAATACCTCAAAGGGCCTCTCTCCAAGTTATAATGTGGAGAACCCTACTTCCAGGGACCTATTATCCCCAAAGTACCCAGAGTCAAGCCAGGACCCAGGCGGAGCGCACACCAGCCACAGCAGAATACACTTACCCAGGGTGCCCGGCTGAGTACTGGAGACACTAAACTGAACACAGGGGCGGAGGACACGGCCTTTCAGAACCAAGAGGATATTGACACATATCAGACTTTTCCCCTACAGGAAAAGGAAGCCATGGGGATGGAGTCCCTTGACCGAAAACCTCCAACGCTACTTCCTGACCGTGCACAGAGGCGGACTCAGCTCCAGCAAAATCCCCGCCCGACCCCATTTGTCAGGTCTCGAGAAGGAAAAAACAAAACGCTCCGTGTCTCGGGCCGACTTCTGGCTGCACACAAAGAGTGCTGTCACCGCGACAAGGCTCGGGCCGGACTCCTCTGGGCCACCTCGACAAAGCGCCGCGTGCGTAGCCACCGCCGCCAGGGCGCAGGCCGCGCGTCCCCACTCCCGCAGCCCCGCTCCCGCAGCCCGCTCCCGCTGGGGCCAGGGCCTCGCTGCGACAGCCGGTTAGGGCTACCCACCCCTCCCGAGCCCCGGTCCCCAGTCACCTTCTTCATCAACGCCTCGCAGCGGCCTGGCTTCGCGGGCTCCCCGGGGGCCTCCCGGGCGCCCGCAGAACCGGCCGGGCCGGGCAGCCCCGGCCCCCGAGCGCCCGCTGCACAGGAGCCGCGACGCCGGTGTGGTCCTCCCGCCTCGGAAGCAGTTGCCCTGAGGCGCTCGCCCGGCACGTCCCCCTCCGCGCCCGGCGAGCGGCGGACGAGGATGAGGACGCCGGTGCTGCCGCCTCTCAGCCGCCGAAGGCCTGGCTCACCGCGCTCAGCAGCAGTTCCGGCTACGGCTACGGCGGCCGGGCGGAGACGGCGGGGACTGCGCGCGGGGCGGGGCGGGGCGGACGGCGCGCGGGGCGGGGCGGGGCGGGGCGACGCGCGCGGGGACGAGGTTTCCAGCGGGCGCGCCCCCCTAGGGGCGCTGCTATTGGCCAGCAACGGGCGCGCGCGCCCGCACGTACTGACGCTGGGCGGGGGCGCGGGGCGGGCCTGCGACGCGAGTAGTGTTGTGACGCCAGCTTCGCGGCTCTGCGAGCTAGTGCGTCTCTTCGGATTGGTGGATCGACAGCCAATGGAGTCAGCGCCAGGGCTGTGATTGGCCGGGGCCGTGTTGACGGATGCGTGAGAAGAAAACGCTGCCTCAGCTCCGAGTCTTGAATCAGGCGCGAACCGAGTTTCTAACGACAAAGTATTAAAGTGCAATTGACTCAGATAAACGCGCCCTTTATTAGATTGAGAGTTTTCTTTTGAAGTTCTTTTGCGTAGTGGCTGGCGCTGGGCCCTCGGGTCATATTTCTCCGTCATGGCGATAAAGGAGTGTGTTCTAAATTCTACTGTGTATTATGGAGGCGAAAGATAAGACAGATGGTGTCCCAGCAGCATTCAGGCCTGGAAGGAGCACTCGGGAGCCACAGAGATCTAATGTATGCAGGGGAGGATAAGACAGATGGTGTCCCAGGGTCCAGGCCTGGAAGGAGCACTCGGGAGCCACAGAGATCTAATGTATGCAGGGGAGGATAAGACAGATGGTGACCCAGGGTCCAGGCCTGGAAGGAGCACTCGGGAGCCACAGAGATCTAATGTATGCAGGGGAGGATAAGACAGATGGTGTCCCAGCAGCGTCCAGGCCTGGAAGGAGCACTGGGGAGCCACAGAGACCCAATGCACAGTGAGACGATCACAGACAATGATCCTGTACTGTAATTACGTGATAGGACTGACATCACCACATCAGCCACATTACAACATGAGGATATCAAAGTACTTCGCAGTACACCTTAAACTTACACGATGCTACATGTTAAGTTCTTTCAATAAAAAAAAATTCTGGTGTCCGCGAAAATGAGGTTTTAAAAACGGGATCTACCCTGTGCCTATGTGATCCAGCAGCTAAATCGTCAGGTCCGGTAATAGCTAGCTGTTCTTTCCTCTTTTATTTTTTCACTTTTTAACAATGTGGACCTTTTCGCCGTAGCAACTCTTTTTTTTTTTTTTTCTTTAATGACAAGACATCGCTTTGTTGCTCAAAGTGAATTTTGAAGCGGAAGCACACCTGACCGAAAAGGCCAGGGCGCGCGCTGCTGATGCCTTTGGGAAGGTTGGTTTCCGATGGGATGACACCGGACGTGCCCTTGCCTGCCTTCTTGCCAAAGGAATCCTCACGTTCCTCCCCCCCTCCCAAAGCGCTGCACCTCAAATATGACGTCGAATCCAGTGGCTTTGCTCAGAAATACTCTCGAACCACACCCTCCTCCTGGAGATAAGACACTGCAGGGCCCAGCGGACGGCCTGCGGTCCAGAAGACCCGGCAAGAAGATGAACCGAAGAGGAGGGAATCTGCAGGACGGTGGCGCTCCGTCCCTCCCCCACATTCTCTCGGCTGAGCGACACGGTTGGAAAGGTGGAACTGCAGGGGCGCAAGAACGTCACCAGCCTCCCTTCCCCGCGCACAACGGGCGAATCCTGACCTCTGAGCTCCCCTTTCCGAGCTGCTGTCGTTGAGCCTAGACAGCGGCTGCGACCGGGAGAGAACGCCCGGCAGGGCCGCGGGCGGGGCCGCGCGGGGAGACTGCTGCCCTCGGCGCCTCACGAACACTCCCGACCGTCTTCGGCTCTTTCCGGCCGCTCGGGGCGCTTCGGGCGGCGTCGGCGTCCGCCGCGCTCCCCTTCGGCTGTTTCCGCGTACCGCGCGCAGCCGTTGTCCGGGCAACGCGCGGCGGCTCGACGGCGGCGCTGCGGTGAGTGGGGTCGGGGGGTTAGGGCGGCAGAGGCCGGGGAGGGCCTCGGGAGCGGCCTGGGGCGGGGGAGGCTGCCGGACCCCCGACCCGCGGCCTCCAGGGTCATCTTCGCCCGGAAACCGGGCCTCGGCCGAGCGGGTCGGGGTCGGGCCGGCGGGAGCCGGGCGCCGCGTCCGAGGTCAGCGCGCGAGGACGGCCTCCGCGGGCGCCGTCCGGGTCCCCGGGAGCACAGGGGATGAGAAAGGGGTGGGCCCTGCACCGCCAGCGGGGGGCCGAGGGCGGCGTCCGGCGGGGTGGCCGAGAGTGCCCGCGCCCCTCCCAGCCTCACCCCCCGCGCCCCTCCTCGCAGCCTCACACCCCCGCTTCCCTCCTGTCAGCCTCACCCCCCACACCCCTCCTCTCAGCCTCCCCTCAGCACCCCGTCTCTCAGCCTCACCCCCCGCGCCCCTCCCTCAGCCTCCCCTCAGCACCCCTCCTCTCAGCCTCACCCCCCACCCCTCCTCTCAGCTGCGCCCTACCACACCCCTC
>CM053621.1:750116-785014 GCA_028646535.1 Procyon lotor | reverse complement strand
TAAAGTTCATATTTTATGCTTGTATGTTTTTATTTACATCCATCTACACAATGAGAAGAAACAGTGCTAGGACAGTGGCTGATGTCTCCCACGTGCGTCTCACTCTCCTGCTCCCCCTCCTGTCTCTGTCTCTGGCGGCACCCAGTGGGGCTCCCGGAAGAGCCTCCTGGCGGTGAACAACATCAGCAACGTGGTGATCCTCAGCGAGCAGGCCATGTCCTCACACTTCCACCAGCAAGTGGCCGCCGTGCAGATGTCCCCAAGCTTACTCAGCGTGTCCTTCCTGTCCACGGGGGTGACACACAGCCTGCGCACAGACATGCACGTCAGCGGGGTGTTCGCCACCAAGGTGACCGCGAGGGTGGCCTGGGCTTGACAAAAGGCCCGGCCAGTTGTCCGGGTCATTCAGGGTGGTAAGGGGGGCACGCGGCAGGTTGCTTTTTAATTTCCATGATTCCTTCTAGGATGCCATTGCCGTCTGGAATGGAAAACAGGTGGTGGTGTTTGAGCCTTCTGGAACCACGTTACGGACTGCAGGTGGGAGTCTTGTCCCCCCAGGAGGGGGCGCACAGTACCCTGCTTTATCTTCTGACCATCCAAGGGGGATGTTGGTGCCTGTGGTGGGGACAGGGGGCTGGCACAGGGCCACCAGGAGCCCCCCGTGTCAGTCCTTACGCCTGTGCTCCGGCCCCGTGCCACTGGGCATCACCCTCCTGAGGCCGGCCAAGGTGGCCAAGAAGTCCTCCCAGACGCCGGGACAATGAGACAGTTGGGAAATAAGGCTAAGGGGGCATAAAGCCCCACAGTGCTTGCCAGGGAAGGGGGTTGGTACACACCCAGCTTCTGAAATGGTTCCAGGCCTATAGAGCAGTGAGCCCCACGGCGTCCTGACCAAGGCCAGTCTCTGTCTGGAAGTTTGAGGACAGATCATCAGAGGTGCCCCGTCAGCCTCCACCTCCTGTCCCAGTGGGCTACCGTGACCCTCACCTCCAGCGCGGGCCTGTGGGAGTGGCTGGGGGCTGCTGGGGCAGTGACTTCCAACCAGACAGACGTTTGCTGTCTCACAGCTGCAGAGGTCAGAAGTCCAAACTCTCAGTCCCTAGGTCAGAGCAAGGCGTCCACAGGCTGCTGCACCTCCCGAGCTCTGGGAAGTCCGTTCCCGCCTCTGTCGGTGCTGGCTGGCTGCCGGCCATCCGGGGCCAGGTTGCATCATTCCCGTGGCTACCTCCGTGTCACCTGGCTCCTGTCTGAAATCTGCCTCCCTCTCATAGGGGCACTCGTGGTTGCATTTAGGGCCCACCTGAATAATCCAGGACAGTCCCCCCATCTCAAGGCCTGCCCATCTTTGGCCATATGCTAGCATTCACAGACCAGAACCCGATAGCTCCGGGGCCTCGTGCGCCCCTTGGCCTGCCGTCCTTCTGCACAGTTCTTCCGTCCACCCGTGCTGACCCCACAGGCCCGGTCATCACGTGCTCCAGGGGCTCCCACTGTGGGTTTGTCAGGGAAGCCCTCGCCTCCTGGCGGATCACTGCCCTGGTGGTCACCCCTCTCCCCATCCCGTCCCTCCTTTTCTCCTGTAACACTTCACTGCCTAAACTTGTCTTGTCACGTGTTTCCTGCTCTGCCTTATATTATGCCCGTAGGTAATGTTTTCTCCCCCAGTGTGGACACCCCCCCCCCCCCGCCGTGGCCGGGCCGAACTTCTTGTCCCCTCAGTAGGACAGCACAGCAGGTGCTCAAATGTCTCCTGTCATGCGTGTGATCATCTCCCCAGCTGGATAAGAACCTGTCTTGGGGACAGAGACTGGGGCTCGTGGCCTCCAGAGCCCCACTGAGAGGAGCAGAGACCCCCCCCCAAACACCTGTGCCACCCCAGACCACACACGAGGTGCTAGTCACACGGGAGAGGCAGCAGCTGGGAGCGGGCGCGCCATCCGTGTACCTCGGGGCCTCGCTCTCCTCATCTAGGGCACATGGAAGACGCAGCCCTCCCGACCCCGTCTGGGCGCGTGAAGAGCCCTCCCGCTGCTGCATCACATCCCTCTCTCGTCCTAGGAACCTTCCTTTGTGAGTCCCCGGTGTTAGCCATGCACGAGGAAAACGTGTACACCGTGGAACCAAACCGAGTTCAAGTTCGAACCTGGCAGGTACGTCGCTGCTCTGGAGCCAGTGGGCTTGGAGATAATAGCCACTAGGACAATCCGAAAGGCGTCTCTAAACCGAGCCAGAGCCACCTACTGACTTCACGAAGCCAGATCAGTCAGGGGCTTGCTTGTCCCCGGGCTTCTGGGCTGGCCAGTGCACCGACCGTCGGCTCCCGTGAGGTCAGGAGGCGGGCCGGGGCCTGGTGTGGTGATGAGGACGGGATCGCTGGACGCGGAGCGCTCAGGCCAGGGAGGGGAGGGCGAGTTTGCTGGAGTTAACGTCCGTCCTCAGTGTCCGTCAGTGCAGGACAGGCCTTTCCCTGCACGCGTGTGAGGGTGAGTCCCGGGAGGGAAGCAACGTGGGCCTCGCCGGTGACCAGCTCGAACACAGCCTCGTTGCCCCTGGTAACGAGGGCAGCCGGCACCCCTGACGCCCAGAGGAACGGGGGCCTGGGGGTGCATCACTCTCCTGAGCCTGCTGTAACAAAGTACTGCAGGGTGGGGGCTTAAAGCAGTGCAAATTTATGCTCTCGCGATTTAGGAGATCAGAAGTCCAAAATCTAGGAGTGGGCAGGGTTGGCTCCTGGTTCTGAGGGAGCGCCCGTCCCAGGCTCTCCAGCCTCTGGCGGCCCTGGCCCACCTCGGTGTCCCTCGGCTTGTAGACACATCACTCTGTCTCTGCCGCTGTCCTAACCCAGCCTGTTCCTTGGGTCTGCGTCTTGTTTTCTGTGTCATAAGGACACTTGTCCTTGGATTTAGGGCCACCCTCATCCAGAACAGTCTCCCCTTGAGATCCTTAATTGCATCTGCCAAGACCGCTTTTCCAAATAAAGGCACATTCCTAAGTTCCAGGTAGATGAAGCTTTTGGGGGCCCCCACTCAGCCCAGTACGCGCAGCAGCAATGCTCTGTGTCGAGGCTGGGAAAACGTGCGCGGCCCTGGTTTCAGCTCCTAGGGCGACTGCCTTGTCTGTCTCTGACTTGTTAGCTAGGCCCCGGCGTTCGGTTTCTGAAGGCTGCCGTACGCACGCGCGGTGTCCTTGTTCCTCACGTGCCGCAGTTCCCGAAGTTGCCGTGGGGTTCTTCCTGGCGGGGCCCACAGTGGGTGGGAGGTGCCCCGGGGGGAGGCCCCGGCGTAGAGGCCTCGTGGGGAAGCAGCCCCGTGAGGGAAGGCGCGGGGGGCGGCTGGGGGGTTAGGCTGCTGGCCCCTTGAGGTCCTCGGCCTACTGGAGCCGGGAGGGGAGCTGGAGGGAAGGAGGCCAGAGCCCACTGCTGCTGACACATGTCGGGGACATCTGCTGCGGACGTGCAGCGAGGCCGGGAGGGACCGTGTTCATGACCCATGAGGGCACAGCTCTGTGAGCAAGGTGACCTGCAGGCCTTGAAGGGCTGGGAGGGCGAACGACCCTTGGGGAATCGGCTGTGAACCTTGAGTATGAACCGCCAGTTATTTTACCAGCAAAAATGGGTTTATCCGGGAATAGGAGAGCATTGCAGTCTGGGACGAGCAAGCTAGAGCAAAATCCGGCAAGCCTGCAGGGGCCGCGGGGGAGGCTCCCCGTGGGGGCGGCTGGGCTGCTGTAAACAGAAGGTGGAAAGCCCGCTGCGGCCGGCTGAGCGCTGCAGGCCTAGCGGCTTCTCGCTGGCCGGGCTGCTGGGGGGGCAACCCTCCCTCCTGCTGGGAGAGCACAGGTGACCCTTGAACAGCTCGGAGGCAGGGGTGCCGACCCTGCCTGCAGTCAAAAATCCACACGTAACTGGACTCCCCCAGAAAACTAGAGACGGGACTCTTTACCGACCGTACGGCCAGTTAGCACACATTTTGTACGTTAGGTGCATTCTATACTGTGTTCTGACAAAGCAAACTAGGGGAAAGAAAAATCCCAGGGAAGAGAGAATACCTTTACTATATGGTACTGTAGCAGAAAAGAAACCTGCGTGCAAGTGTGTAAATGGGCAGGGCAGCTCAAAACCCCTTTGCTCCGGAGGACCAGCCACAGCGTCCACTTGCCTGGTGGTCCTCTGCCCATTGGGTCCCTGACCAACCAGGCCTGGTGGTGCTGAGCGCGCCCCCTGCTGGCCTCCTGGCTCCATTTTCTAAATGAGGTTTCCCTTTATTAAGTTTCACGTTTCCCCTTTTTGATCAAGATCTTTGTTTGAGAGCATCACTGATCAGATCCCATTTTCCATATTTAGTGGTGGTGTCCCTCAGTGCCAGGAAGGCCTTTTCCATGTAGTCATGTCCTACTTTGGAGGCCAAGTGCATAGCTTGATGCAAACCACTTAGGGCCACATTTGAATAACAACCAAGGTCAGGAGAGAGCAAAATCTCAGGTACTCCAGCGTAAAATTTGCATCTTTCCGATGCTATAAGTGTTAGAGAGCATCTCCTTATTGGGTACACCATTTTTTTTAAAAAAGTTTGAAGAAGTAGCAAAATACAGACCTTAAAATAAAGATGCAAAACAATAAGTAACATGATAATGCTGGACCAGAACCAGGTGTGAAAGTAGCCAACCAAAATATTTATTGGTACTTGCTCCGACGTAGGCCACATAGGCGAGAAAGGGTCTCCCTGGGAAAGCAAGCCCAGAGTCACATACCCATCCTAAAATCGCCACTTAGAGCAACCATGAGAGCAGAATGGTGAGACTGCAAGAGCACACTGAAAGAGCTGAGTGCATTTGCAAAGATCAGTGCAAGTATTAAAAGGAAGCAATAGATGGCAAACTCTTCGAAAAACAGCAAAACTTGAAAGATGTCTTAAAACAATATTGTTATTTCAAAAAGAACTCTGTGGAACCAGAGGCGTTCTCAATAATACAGCACATAAAGTTGTGAATTCAGACACCATGAATTTGAATGGTAGTTCCGACATATTCTGAACCTTCTCGCCCTTCAGGAAAAACAAGTGAAAGATGACTTCGTTGCAGAATAGTAACGAGGCTCTTACCGAAAGGCCATAGACGGGAGAGGTTCCCTCTCTCTCAAGGGCTTGGGAAATGCAGACAAGAGCATCTCTCTCCACAAAACAGAACCAACAGCAGTGAGGAAAAGGCACACAGGCCTGGGCTGGACATCTGGGGAAAGCGGTCTCGTCAGACGTCATCCGCTTCAATTCCGGGAAACCTGGACCCTCCGGTCGCCAGAGGGTGTGCGGGGCCTCAGCGCCGGCTGCGTTCTGTAGATGTGTCCCTGAATCCAAGAGTCCATCTCCTGGTTTGGCAGCACAGAGGATGGTGACCAGTAGCTGATGAGAACCTTTCCAGGGAGGATGAAGAGAATCTGTCTGGAGGCATCTTTTCTAACAGACAAAACCTCCATGTCTCGAGTTTGATCCAGAGCTGTCGTCTCCCGGGAGCACACTGTGGCAAGTCTGCACTACGAAGGCATGGTTATTTTGAATGGAGACAGTCAGGTCTGTACAATATTGAAGTACGTCTCCTTCATCAGTGGTGGCTCGAGGAGGTAGGGGCCAAGTGCACCGGAACATCTTGGGACTAACTCAAAGGGTGAGAGGCTACGCCTTCCCAAGGGGGTGGATCTGAAATTCAGGACCAAGAGCAGCAGTGCTTTAGGCCAAGATCGTCGTCAAGTGAGTGTTAGTAGTGCTGCTAGTGAATTCCGCTAACCCCGACTGAGTGGCGTCCGCACAAGTCTGGGAAACCCACCAAACAGGATACTCACTGAAGCCCCCATCTGGAAAAACAGGCTCCCTGATCCTGTGTAGTTTGAGAGGGGGTTCTCAGGTAGGGTAATGTTTTCTAACAGAATTTTAGCCCCAGAAGAAACAGTGGCCTGTTTGCAAGGGGAAACTTTAATCCACTAAGAAAGCATACGGACTGTGCCCGAAACATTTATATCCATGAGATGGGGAAGTTTTATGAAATCCAGTTGTATGAACAGATTTCTCTGGGTTATACTTTTGGCAGGTGGGACAAGTGAGATGGACACTTGCTGTGGCCTCATTAGTATTTCCCCACCAATGTTTGTTCATGAACGCTATTGTTTGGTCAGTAAACCAGTGGTTTTAACACATATACAATGGTAAGTAGTGGGATTTTGGAATTTCTGATGGGGCCAGATTGTTATTTGGTCCAAACCAGAGTTCTCTTTTTATTAAATTCACAGTTAGATTCCCACCATTGTCTTTCTTTTCCGGGGCCAACTGTGGGCATCTTTTGTCAGCTTTTCCAAGTTGTCATTTGAAAGAACATCCCTTTGGAAAATGACGGCGGTCTGGCTATCAGTCTCCTTGACAGCAGCATTTTTGGTGGAAATAATCAGTGCTGTGGTTTCCTTTTGCTTCCAGAGAGTCAAGTCCCAAATGCCCAGGAACCTTAATAGCCAGAGCTGCTGGCAAAAGTGTGGCATCTAGGGGATGGCCTGGGTGGCGCAACCGGTTAAGCTTCCAACTCCTGGTTTCGGCTCAGGTCATGATCTCAGGGTGGAAGGTTCAAGCCACGCTGAGCTCTGCAGTCAGCACAGTCTGCTTGAAGATTCTCTCCCTCTGCCCCTCTCCCTACTCTCTCTCTCAAAAAAAAAAAAAGAAAAGAAAAGGTATGGCATCTAATAAATTTTGGACATAGGGGTCATCTTAAATTTTATCCCCATTGGAGCTAAGGAAACCTTGTTGATTCCTTAGCATCCCCAAATCGTGGGCTACCCCAAAGGCCCGCTGGTGGTCAGTATAGATGTTTCCGGCTTTGCCGCGGCTGAGGTACAAGCTCCAGGACCGGCATGCGGCAGCCTCTTGGGCGGAAGTCATGGCAGGGGAGGTGCCGCCTCAGTGTCTTCGCAGGGAGCGGCCAGTGCAGACCCAGCACAGCGTTTACCATTGTCTTCCCTCAAACACGGACCATCGGTAGACCGTCGGAGGAGTGGCCGGTGAACTGTCCCGGGGCGTCCAAGGGTGATCTGCAGCGCTCAGCAGTCCTGAGGAGTTCCAGCCGTGTCCGGATGCGGTCCTTGTTCTGAGATCAGATGCCCAAAGCCTCGCACCTGAGCTTGAGCACACTGCAGTTTTTCTTTGGAGACTTTGTCTCTTTGAGAGCAGAAGTCTTCACAGGTGGGAGTTGTGTCCTGTGAGGAGGTTTGAGCAGCAGGAGCAAAGCAGATCCTCCACATGCTGTCACAAGCCAGAGTCTGCAGAAAGCTTTGTATCCTCCGAATGGGCTTCCTAGGTTTCTAGGCTCGGAGAGACACTGGGGCGATGTTGGCCATCCTTCCCCACTGGACTGCACGGCAGAGGGCCACCGTGGTGAAGATTTTGCGTGGAATGGCCGTTAGTCGAGTGGGAGGGTTGGAACAACGGGGCAGGAGACGTAAGTTACTGCTCACAGGCCCTCGGCAGACCTCCGTCCCGGCCACGGGTTGTTCTCAGAGGTCAAACGGGATCTTACAGGGTCTAGTGCAGGTGCTAATGAGGCCCTGCGCCGTGTGGTGTGTAGTCTGTTGTGGGTCTGATGCCTTGAAGACCATCTCTACTTGTAGGGTGCTGTTCTGGGGAGAGGTTTTGGGGGTCTCTTTGAATCTTGATGGGAGGTGCCCTGTGGATTCTGCCAATATGAGTTGAGGACTTTGCTTAGAAAGAGGGCAGTGGCTCATCCAAGAGGAACAAATAACCAAGCAAGCCTGGAAAACCAAGGAGGGGCGTGGGAGGTGGGGAGGCGGTCGTCAACTGCAAGTCCATTGGAGTCCCCGGACGCCCAGGAATGATGGCTTCTCGTTGGCTGGGCCGTGCTGGGTGGGAAGAAAGCTTCCTTCTGCCTGCTGGGTCTGTAACTGGCAGGAGCGACGGTGCCGAGAGCGCCCCCTGCTGGCCGCCTTTCTTCATCTTAAATGAGGTTTCCTTTTATTATTTTTCACAGGGATATAAACTTGCTGAGAAACCAGGAAAGATATACTAAGAAGGGAAGAACAGCCTGCTGGGAAAGGGAGAATAGCCTGCTGGGAACGGGGAGAATGGCCTGCTGGGAACAGGGAGAATGGCCTGCTGGGAACGGGTGAAAGGCCTGCTGGGAACGGGGAGAATGGCCTGCTGGGAACGGGGAGAATGGCCTGCTGGGAACGGGTGAAAGGCCTGCTGGGAACGGGTGAAAGGCCTGCTGGGAACGGGGAGAATGGCCTGCTGGGAACGGGGAGAATGGCCTGCTGGGAACAGGGAGAAGGCATTCTGGGAACATGGTGGCAGCTGAGGCTCCCAATTGGCTGGCTTTGAGGGTCTCTTACAACAAGTGGCGTGGAGTTAAGTCATCTTGTGAATTTTTTGACTGGAAGGAGTATGCGTCCGTGGTAACTAGTGACACAAGGCCAGCACGTGTGCGGCGGCGAACAGTAACTCTGAGGTTTTGGAAGCCCGGGCCGCACCTGTCCAGACCCTTCTCCCGAGCAGGGAGCTCCCGGGGGTGGGGGGGGCGTAGACGCACAAAGCACGGTTGGTGTTGCTCCTTTGAGCCGCCGCCGGACGCCTGCTGTGCACCTTCCAGCTCTAACGGGACCCCTGTCCGGGCAGGAAGGTGGAGCTCCACCCATCCCCCCCGAGCTTCGTGCCTTTGGGGCAGGGGCGGGGTGGGCGGCCGCCGTGGGAAACGAGGCAGGAGGCCCAGCTGGCTGGACTGGAGGCCCTCACCTCGGAGACAGTGGGGGTCGTGAAGCCCGGAGTGACAGTGACAAGCATTCTGGCTTGTTTCTTGGTCTTGTGTTACTTTCTCCTGGAAGATAACTTCTGTGTCTGTGTCGTGGGAAAGCCTGGGGGAGCTGGCAAACTTGAGGTCGGGTAGGAGGGGCCACCAGGAAGGGCCGGAGACCTGGAGCCGGGCAGCGAGAGGCCGGGGTCGGGGGTGGGGAGCAGGTGAATGGAAGGCAGTTACAGAGGGAGTCTTTGAGGTTCCCAGAGCTGGTTCTAGCGTTGGGGGGGTGGGGCAGGGCTCCCCAGATACCTTGGGCTCCCCAGAATTCCCCTCAGTTGTGACACCGTCTACCCAGAGACAGCATCGGCCTCACGGGTGAGGGGCTCCACCCGACTGCCCCCACCCCCTCCCCAGAAACCAGTCCCCAGTCCTGTGCTTCTGACCACAGCCTACAGTGTGGAGGGTCCCTCCTCCTTGGGCTCTTCCAGTCAGCTAGAGCGGCTCAGGTTGCTCAGGGAAACATCTTCTCACGTTACCAGTTTACTGAGGGGAGGATAAAGGAGACGAATCAATAGCCAGATTAGATGCACGGGGCGGGGTCTGGGGAGGGCGCAGAGCTCCCAGGCCTCTCCAGGCGCCATTCCCCCCACACCTCCGGGGGGTCAGCTACCTGGAAGCTCTCCGACCCCAGTCCATTTGGGTTTTCATGGAGCTTCATTGCATAGTCACGACTGACTAAATTATTGGCCATTGGTGATTGATTCAACTGGGGTGGGGAGGGGGGTTGCTCTCCCGTCCTGGGAGGTTGGGGTGGGACTGAAAGTTGAGCCCTCTTCTGATCAGTGGTTGGTCGCCCTGGCAGCCTGCCCCACCCTTGGGCAAAGACCCCAAGTCCCCTTCGATAACAGAACAGAAGATGCTGCTATGGCCCTTATCCTGAGAAATTCCAAGGGTTTTAGCAGCTGTGAGCACCAGCTCACAGACGCCTCTGATCTTCCCCATGTGGCGTTAGGACCTACGCGGTGCTGGGCGCACCTGGGCCATCCGTAAACACTGAGTGCGTAGTGTGTACAAGGCTACCTGTGAGGAATGCTCATTATCCGAAGTGAAACACTGCCCACGCTGCTTTCCTTAATACTCATTCTTTCCTTTTCCTCAGGGGACCGTGAAACAGCTCTTACTGTTCTCCGAGGCAGAGGGGAACCCATGCTTCCTTGACGTCTGTGGAAATTTCCTGGTTGTGGGGACAGACCTGGCTCATTTTAAAAGCTTCGATCTTTCCCGAAGGTACAATTTTTGTCTAAATAAAAGTACAGGCCTACCTTGGAGATACTGTGGGTTTGGTTTCAGACCGCTGCGGTAGAGCAAATAAGGCAATAAAGCGAGTCAGGTGAATTCTTTGGTTTCCCAGTACACGTAAAAGTTATGTTTATCCTCTACTGCAGTCTGTTAAATACACAGTTACATCATGTCCAAAAAAATGTGCATGTTTTAATTAAAAATTCATTTTTTTATTAAATCACGCTACCCATCACGTGAACTCTCAGCACATTATAAGCACTGATCCCAGGTCACCATGACAAATACAACAGTATTGTCTGTAACGTGCAGTAACGAAAAGGTTTGAGATGATGCCAAAGTTCCCAGAATGTGACAGGGACACCAGGTGAGCTTCTGGAAGAATGGCACGGACTGACTCGCTCAGCACAGGCTGCCACAGACCTGCAGTTTGTTAAAAACCCAGTATCTTGGACGTGCACTAAAGCGAAGGATGCCTGTGCACATTTTAAAAATTAGGAGACAAAGTGGTGTGTAGAAAATGGACAGGAGCTGGAAACCTGTTTTCATCTTCCTCTCTCGTTCCACTGATTTTTTTTCATCCCACTGAACTTTTTGTAACTTCTGTTTTGTCATAAATCCTTTTTAAAAAATATTTATTTATTGGAGATAGAGCAAACGGGGAGAGGCAGAGGGCGAGGGAGAGAGTGAATCCCAAGTAGACTCCACGCTGATTAGGGAGCCCCACGCGGGGTTCAGTCTCAGGACCCTGAGGTTGTGACCTGAGCTGAAATGAAGAGTTGGACGCTTAACCCACTGAGCCACCCAGGCGCCCCTGGGCATAAATTCTTGATCTTTGTATCCTGGGGGAGGGAGCAAACAGGAGGACGGTTGAGCACATAGAGCACAGGGCAGTTTTTAGGTGGTGAAATTTTCTGTTTGGTAGATACAAGGCACTGTGGTTGTCAGAACCTATGGAACTTCACAGCACAGAGTGAGCCTAAAATGTATGCAGAGTTTAAAAATCTTTTAGGGAATCCCAGGATGGAATGTAGGACGTGAAAGAACAATCTAAGTGTGCTAGAAATGTGTGGAACAGCCTCCTTGCAGAGACGGTGCTGACCCCAGCCCTTTGGGGATTGGTGGTACTGTTGCCACTGTTGGCCGAGGGTCAACTGCAGTCCTCAGAGCTCCCCCACCCCGCCCCGCAGTCCTCGGTGCTCCCCTACCCCCCCTGCAGTCCTCAGAGCTCCCCCAGCCCGCCCTGCAGTCCACAACACTCTCCTACCCTGGAACTTTAAAAATTTACCCAGACAAATCTGAAGCATTATGTTTATATCTGGAAGTAATACGTTATTGTCAACTATACATCAATTTAAAAATTTTATTTTAGGGTGACTGGGTGGCTCAGTCGTTAAGTGTCTGCCTTTGGCACCGGTCATGGTCCCGGTGTCTTGGGGTTGAGCCCCGCATCCGGCTCCCTGCTCAGTGGGAAGCCTGCTTCTCCTGCTACCATTTCCCCTGCTTGTGTCCCCTCTCTCATTGTGTCTCTCTCTGTCAGATAAATAAATAAAATCTTTAAAATAATAATAACAGGGGCGCCTGGGTGGCTCCATGGGTTAAAGCCTCTGCCTTCAACTCAGGTCATAGGCTCAGAGTCCTGGGATGGAGCCCCTCATCGGGCTCTCTGCTCAGCAGGGAGCCTGCTTCCCCCTCTGCCTGCCTCTCTGCCTGCTTGTGATCTCTCTCTCTCTCTCTCTGTCAAATTTAAATAAATAAATAAATAAATAAATAAATAAACAAACAAATAAATACATTTTTATTTTATTATTTTTTAAAGATTTCACTTATTTATTTGGGTGAGGGAGCTCAAGCAGGAGGAGAGGTAGAGGGAGAAGCAGGTTCTCTGTGGAGCAGCGAGCCCAATGTAGGGCTTGATCCTGGGACCCAGGAATCGTGACCTGAGCTGAAGGCAGACACTTTCCCAACTGAGCCTCCCAGGTGCTCAGTCCTCAATTTAAAAATTTGAAAGTTTAAGCTCGCCCTGTGTTCTGAGGTGGCTCCTCTCCTGGGTATTGAGACCCCCAGGCGAGCACGCCTTGGCCTTGGAGGAGCCCCGAGTTCTGTGAATGAAGTTTCCAGTTACTCAAAGAGCCGGTCCTGGCACCGTGAGCTGCCCGCATACGGGGAGGGTGGCTGGATGAGGGACGGGCTTGTGCTTTGCCCTGAGACCCTCGTGTCCCTCCTGCAGGGAGGCAAAAGTGCACTGCAGTGACAAGAACCTGGCTGCGCTGATCCCGGGCGCCGCAGGCGTGGCCTCGCTCAGGTGTAACGCCAGCGGCAGCAAGATCAGCATCCTCCTCAGCAAGGTGGGTGGACATCGGCGGTGCCATCCCAGGACCGCCGTGGGATGGCAGTGGGCTCTGTGGCCACACGCCCTTGGTTAAACAGGAGAGCTCGGCCCCTCCCCGTGGCTGAACACACACCCATCTAAAAATGAGTCAAACTCCCTGTCGGGAGGCTACCTGAGGAGCCGTGAGCCCACCAGACGAGCCCCCGGCAGAGGCACCGAGAGTGCCAACGGGTGGCAGAACCAGGCCTGGCCAAGGGCCTGCGGTCTGTGACAGGGGGCGGGGCCGAGGCTGGCACGGCCGGTGGGCCGCACACAGGAGCCAGCCTTGGCGCGGGGCTGAGGCAGGGCCGTGATGGAGCAGTTTCCTGAGATCGCGTCTTGGGGGTGTGCACAGGTCCCCTCGGGCAGCGGTCCTGAGGGTTGGGCCTGGCTGGTGTGCTCGAGGGCCACAGGGGCTGGTCCCAGCCCTTGCAGCGGTGTGCAGGTGGACAGGAAAACCTGGGGAGGGGCGTGTGCGGGGATGGCTGGGCGTCCCGTCTGCGTTGGTTGGAGGCATCTGAGGGCAGCGGTGGCCTGGAGAGGCCAGCCTGAGGCTCAGAAGGGCAGTCTGGCTGGACATGGAGATCTCAGGAGGAAACGAGCAGCCCTGCCAGCCCGAGCACCAAGACAGGATACATGGAGGATGCTCACCACGTGCCGGGCAGCCCTGGGGCCTGATGCAGGCAGCTGGAGGGTGGTGGCCAAGCCTGTGCTCACCGGAGCCTAAGCGGGGCATGCAGGGGGGAGGGGAGAGAGCATCCCAGGATGTGGCACGGTCTCTGTGGTGCTGGGGGTGAATGCGCGGCAGAAGTGGGGACAGCAGTGACATCTGGCTGCTGAGGCCCACTTCTCCAGCGCGCAGTGATGCTGAGGAACGAGAACGTGTCTCCTTGCGTCGGGAACTCTTGCCCGTGGTAACAGAAAGAACGACAAAACAAGCTCAGGTAGCACAAGGGAGCTTGCAGTGAAAATGAGCTGCCCCCCCGACCCCACCCCGCCGCCCACCAGCAGTCCCCTGGGGGTGGGGGTGCTGGGAAAGGAGGGTCCGGGTTCTCCCGGGCAGGGTCTGGGGCAGGAGGCTACGCGCCTTCCGTGTTGCTCCGCGTCTCCAGTCTGTTGTCTATCTTGGGGTTTGCTGACGGTGCTCTTGGTGACGAGAAGCACATTCGTAGATACTCAGACCTGTTGGTTTTGTGATCTTTCTATTGCCGTTGAGCTTACAGTGCTCTCTTTGTCTGAAATCTCAACGAATTCATTTTTCTTGTTTTTCTTAAGTAGTCAGGCCCGCTTAGCATTCTGCCATCTTCTAGAATAAAGCCTTGAATGGTCTACCTGAGTTCTTGGCCTTTGTTGCCCCAGCAACCAAGCTGTTCCCTTTTCCTTGTGTTTGTCACCTGCATGAGAACTGGTCTGTTGGGACCCAGACTCCCCCGTGTCCCCGTGGTCAGTCCGCCTCAGCAAAGATGGCGCCACTCAAGTCCATACTGACCACAGCTGGGCATCTGGAGTCGGGCCTTCACGAGGTGTTAGAATTTGTTTTGAGTGCTTGGAAATTACGAAATAGTGATTGAACAGTGGTCTCAGTGGGATGAAAGTAAGCTGATGTCCACGTTAGGGATGTCAGAGTGGCCAGCGGGTCGTGGACACCAGGCACTTGTTCTCAAAGTGGCGTGTCAGCCGGGTGGCACCGTGAGCTCCGATTTCTCTTCCCCCAGCCGGACAACAGCCCCGACTCCAAAATCTGCTTCTACGACGTGGAAATGGACACGGTGACCATCCTCGACTTCAAGACAGGACAGATTGATCGGAGGGAGATGTTGTCCTTTAATGACCAAGAGACCAAGAAGTAAGACTGGTTTGGGAGGATTTCATGGGAAAATACTGATACCGCCCCTTAGTTACTGGTCAGCTTCCGTCTGGCTTGCGCTTCAGGCCTCGGGGACCTCAGGGTTTTCAGTGCTCACGGCAGCCGGGGAGCCAGTATGCCCGGGCCACTGGGATGGACTGGAGCCCCTGAGGCCCTGGAGTTACCCGGCAGAAGCGGGCCGCTGGGAGGCGGTGGCAGCCAGGGCCGCACGAGGGCCGAGTCTCGGGGGAGGCCGCGGCAGTCACTCAGCTGGCAGCATCTGGAAAGGGAGGGCATCTGCGCGGGCCGACATCGTGTTTCTGGAGAAATGATGGACCCTCTTCCGGAGTTCGTGGTCGTTGCTCCTTCTGCCGCGGGGAGTGCTCACCCTGCTCTGCGGAGAGCTCCCATTTGGTTCTGCAGGAAGGGACACCTGAGGGCCTCGGCGCTGCTCAGGGCGCGGGGCGGACGCTGGGAGCGGCAGAGTCCACAGCCGGCCTTGCTGGCGTCTCTTCCCTTTGCTCTGTCGCAGCCCCCACCTCCTGGCCCCGCGGAAATCCTTTCCCAGAGCCTTCTTTCCCCTGGCGGCTTAAACTGGCTGCTACTGGTGGTCCCGCTCACTTCTCCCCAGCCTCACTCTGCTTCCTGCGCTCCAGATGTCCACTGGAATTTGTTGCCATCACCTGACCCTCGTGCCCCAGAAACCGTTCTTGTCCACCCTGCTCGCCCTTCCTGGTCACCTGGTCTGAAAGCCCCCAGCTAACCTTCCCCTTAGTCCCCCGTCTGTGACTCATCCCTTTTCCCTTGTTTGAATTGTGTCTTAGACTCCCGCTTTCCCTCCACCTCTGAGCCGCATCCGGCCCATGCTGTCACTTCTCCAGTGGCCGTGGGACGGTGCACAGCCTCCCCTCAGACGCCTGTCCTCCCCTGAGATCCCACCCTTCCTTTGCCTCCGGACCCAGTTTGTCTGTGGGCAGCACCATAGCGCCTGGGCCCCAGAGCGCCGCGTGGTCCCGGCGGGAGCCCTCTGTCTGCAGAGCCAAAGCCTCGAGCGCTCCCTGGCGGGACTCCGCCCTGCCTCTTTGACCAGCCCGCCTCCGTGGGCATGTCCTCAGGCAGGCCGGGCGCAGCACGCCATGCAGAAGGGCCCTGGAGCCGGCCGCCTGGGCAGTGCCTGCTGGCCTGCTGACGCCGACCTGGGTCCCTGGCCCGAGCTTCAGAGGCCGTGAACACGGGCGCTCCTCTCAGCTCTCAGGACTGCGGCCGGGCCTTCTCTTGCAGGAGCCACGCCTTCGCGGATGAGAAGCTGACGGATCTCCTCCCCGTGAACCATTTCTGGGACCAGAGCGAGCCCAGGCTGTTCGTGTGCGAGGCCGTGCGGGAGGTGCCGGGAGCCCAGCGGCAGCCCGGGGACAAGAAGCCGCCCCCCGAGGACAGCCCCGGCCCCACGGTACCGTGGCCGCACCGCCTGTGTATCTAGTCACGGGAGCCTCGGCAGGCTCGCCACCCTCCCGGCGTGCTTTCTGGGGAGTTGGAGGGAGGTTGGTGCCCGTGGAGCCGCCTCGAGGCCGCGTGGCCTGTGCTCCCCTGTGGGCCGGTGCGGCCCCTTTGTCTGGTCTCACTCACACTGTCTTGTTTTGGTTTTCCTGCTGGGTCGCATGCTGCATGTTTCTCTCCAGGGCAGAGCTTGCTACCGAAACGGTCACCAGAGCTAAGCCGTGGTGGGCCGTGTCCTGGGGCTGAGTCAGCCGACTGTCACTGTTCCCTCCAGCAGGGCCGATTCCCACTGCATTGGCCTCCTTGCCCTGCCCCCTGCTCTCCACCCTGACCAGACTCCCTGGCTCTGTTGGGCATGCTCCCCCGGGAGGGCCCAGGACTCCGACAGTGTCCAGACTCGTGTTGTCGGATACCTGCGCTCCCTGGGAAAGCCCAGCAGCCCCTTGTGCCTCCCCGTGATGGTCTCGTTCCAGGAGGGGTCTCTAGGTTCCCAGTACATCAGCAAGGGCAGCCGGCCCGCTCGCACTAGCCGGCTTGTCTCCCGCCACAGGGTGCTGGGAGCGGGGCCCCCAAGATTGTCAGCAGTCAGTGTCCACACCCCAAGACTTTCAGAAACAGATCCGATCCTTGGCTCCAACACAGCGAGTGGTAAAACGCACAGAAGTGGCATCTCTGTGACTGGAAGCGAGAAGCAGCCACGCACAGGGTTTTCTCAGAGAGGGTGCCAACCCCAGGCAAGCGAGGGGGCGCGTGCTGATCGCCCGTGAAAGACACTTGCCGGCACTCTGATCAGAGAACTCCTTAGGGCTCCTGTGAAGATGACGGGGAATCGTGGCATTCACACAGCAAGGAAGGGCTCTGGCTCCCTCAACCTCCTGCTCTCCGGGCGGAGGGCGCCGCGGACGGCACTGCGGCCCCAGGTCGCAGGCGGCGGGACCTGGCCGAGCCCCTGGCCTCTCAGCTCTGTGTCCCTTCTCCCTTCAAAGCAGGGGAGAGAATCCTTCTGCTATTGTTGGTTTTTTTGAAGATTGGCTTATTTATTTCTAGAAAGAGCATGTGAGCAGGGGAAGGGAGAGGGGGAGAGAATCTCGAGCGGGCTCCCCTCTGAGTGCGAGCCCCACGTGGGGCTCCGTCTCACGACCCCGAGACCGTGACCTGAGCCGAAATCAACAGTCGGACGCTCGGTGGACTGAGCCACTCAGGTGCCCCTCTGCTGTTGTTGATCTTTAAATGAGAGTCAGGAAACTGAACAGAAAAACCTTGAAGCACAGGAGTTCTTTAGTTTCATTCACCAGCTGGGATGGGAAAGATTAGCTTTTGCCGCCAGAAAATCCACCCGCGAGACGGGCCTCGCGGCCCTCGGACTACATGAGGCTCCTCCTTCCGGAAGGGGGGTGATTACCTCGTCAGGCCCCGTCACCTCGTCCTCCTCTCTTCTCTGTTGTGTGTCAGCGTCCTGACCACGGAAACGGGACTTAGATGCCCGATAGAAACCGTGTCGCCCGACTGCAAGCAGCCCTGTTTCCGTGTCTCGCAGGCGGACGTGATGATCCTGTCCTTCTTCGTGACGGAGGAGCATGGCTTCCTGCTCCAGGACAGCTTCCCCCGGCCTCCCGCCTACCAGAACCTTCTGGGGATCGAAGTGCCTCATTATTACTTCACAAGAAAGGTGGGAGCCCAGGGACACAGGGCCGTGTCCTCGCGCCCTGCCCCCGCCCCGCCGGCCGCGGCTCCCCACCCGTGTCGCGAGGGTGGCCGTCCGCTCCCATTCCTCCCCGAGAGCCCAGCGGTTATGAGGTTCGGGGTCAGGCCGCTTACAGGACTCTGCTCTGCGTCAGGACAGAGTCGTGCTGAGGTGGGTGTCCAGGGTCCCAGGCTCAGGGCCAGCGACGGTGCCGCCCCGCATAGTCCCGGCCCCAGGGCGGCCCGGTCAGGAGCCGCGGTGCACACATGTGCGCACTCCCAGCTCGGTTCTCTGGCTAAGTTCTTTGCCGTCGTTGGGCTTGGCCTCCTCGTCGTCTCGGCCCCATGACTGGGGAGCGTCCCACAGCAAGGCTGCTCGGTGCCGCAGCCCTTTCCTCACTTTAACCTGTCCCTCCTGTCCCTGCCGTGCTGTTTCCGGCCCTCCTCCTTACTTAGTGCCCTCGGGCACTTTCATTCCTCCTCGAGTTGAGAGCTCAAAAAGTGAAGGCGTCTAAGGTCCTTTCTACGGAGTCTCCCCATTACTTTCCCATCACAGACTGGTTTACTCCATATGCTGACGCTGACGGTCCCTCTCTCCCCTCTCCTCTCTGCCTCCGTCCGCCCAGCAGCCCCCGGGCCCAGAGGGAAGGCGCCTTCCCTACATCTGTGCCGGACTGTGCCGCTTTCCCAGGGTCTGTTGTAATCGACTCTGAGCTGCACCCATCCACCCGCTGGTCCCGTCTGCTTGCGCATCTCAGTCACCGGGCTTGTGGGGGACCGTGACGCCGCGGCAGCCCCTGGGTGGGAGCAGCACACCCGTGTCGCTCCGCAGAGCCCTCATCCGGCTCAGATTGTGGCACTCGCAGCCCGTCACCCAGTGTTTGTGACACGGGGAGGAGCTTGTTTACCGGATTGGCAATACAGGAAGCCTTCCCAGTTTGTTCTCTGCGGTGCCTGTGACAGTTAGCCGTGAAGCATTGTGTTTCTTTAAAGACGCCCTTCTTCAGATTGCTGACCAGTATTCACGGCCCTCAGCACAGTGTCCGGAGACTCCCCTCGTGCACACTCGAGGTGTGGGTGCGAGCTGACCCCCCCGAGACCCCCAGCTCTGTGTCCTCCTCTTGGAACAGAGATGAGCCTCCAAATCGTGGGCGGTGGTGAGTGCACATGGCAGGTGACCCACAGGCTGTCCTGTCCGTGTGAGAATTCCCAAGCGTGACCTCAGTGGGCCCAGTTCTGTTCAGAACTCAGCCTCAGCCAGAAGCCAGGCCTCTACCCTGTGGTTTGTGCACACATCTTCTGGAAGTTCCCACTCACTGCGAGCTCTGCAGCACTCAGCCACCTCCTGACATGACCCAAACTGCTCATCTGTGAGTCCTAGGTTCCAGCCCCCTAGATGGTGAGCTGTCCTGGGTCCTTTGCATATGCTCTTCCCTATGCCGGGAAGGGTCTTGCCATCCACACCTGGGTCTGATAGATCTACCCGTGTTTGAGGGCCCAGGTCAAGTGCCCCCTGAAGTGGGGGACGGCAGGTGGGCGGCAGAGGGAGCAGTGACACGGGGACTGCTGGGAACTGAGAGAGAGGCAGGGTCACACAGCAGCAGTAGCGGGGATGAGATCGGGATTCCGGGGCCCAATTCCACCGGGGCGAGAGGTTCCCCCACAGCACAACACAAGCAAGTCTCAGCTACCACGCAGATATCATCTGGGTGCCCCACAGTTCAACTCGATTTTTCCTTTCTTTTTTGTTTGTTTACTGAAGTACAGTAGACGTCTGATGTCATATTAGCTGCAGGTATACAACACAGTGACTTAACACTTCTGTCTGCAGCTCTGTGTTCAACATGATCAACTGTCCTGACGCCGGCCACCAGGAGACAGTGTCAGGTCCCGCAGACCAGGGGCTCAGCCCCACCCGACCACCCCCACCCCCAGCCCAGACGCCAGTCCCTGGTCCTAGGCTTCTGACCACAGGCCACAGCACTGAGGCTTCCTCCTCCTCTGGCGCACTACTAATCCAAGTTATTGTTTTGGAAGATCCTACCTGAAATCATATTGGCATCACTTAATTTTATGACTCCGTGCCCATGTGAGAGTGTCCATGTGGGGCATGGAACCTCTTACCAGGGCAGAACAGACCCAGGAGGCAGGCGTCTGCATAGTCTCTTCGTGGCTGCTCAGAAGGCAACATTAGTGAGCAGCTCCAGTGACCTTGAACGCCCTCAGACTCACACGGCATTTGGCGGGTCTGTGGCTGGGCGTCCACGCGTGCAGACAGACCCGACACTGACACAGCTCTCAGGGCGGGGACTTAGCGCGGGCTTTCGCTTTCTGCGAGCTCACAACCAACCGTGGCCTTTGTCATTCAGCCAGGAGAAGCCGACAGAGAAGAGCAGGGGGCCTCAGGGTGCCCGTGCGTGGGCAGGAGGCCCCTGCGAGACTTTGTCGGGCTGGAGGACTGCGACAAGCCTACACGGGACGCCATGCTTCAGTTCAGTTTCTTCGTCACCGTTGGAGACATGGATGAAGCGTTCAAATCTATCAAACTCATCAAAAGGTAAGGACTCGGCTCCCGGAGGACCAGAGAGAGGGATGCTCTGGGGGCCTGTCTTCAGGTCCCTCTCCCTTTCTGAGGTTCTGAGGACCAGTGACTCTTCCGTGACCGTGTCGTGGCGTATGTCACGGCTTGTCACCCACGGGAGCGCTGGCACGCTGTGTCCCGGGGCAGGCGTCTCATGGCGGCACAGCGGGGCGCACGGGCTCTCGGGGTGCTACTGGCCTGCTTTACTGTCAAGCGTCCTCTGCTCTTCGGGTCAGAAGTTCTGCAGGGGCCAAATGTTTGTGATGCCTGCTCCTCTGGGACTAACTGCTACCAAAAAGGAAGGTTTGAATGACAAACACTCAAAACGGTATAGTGAAAATGCAATTAATAGTGCTCTAAAGAAGTTCTTTCTACAAGAGATTTTTTTTTTTTAATTTTGTTTATTTGAGAGAGAGAGAGAGAGAATGAGTAGGGGGAGGGGCAGAAGGAGAAACAGGACCTGACCCAGGATGTGATCCCAGGACCCCGAGATCATCACCTAACTAACGGCAGATGCTTAACCGACTGAGCTGTCCCGGCAACCCTATGTATTTATTTTAGATGGAGAGAGAAAAGGCGCGTGTGTGCGTTGGGGGGACCAGAAGGAGAGGCGAGCAGACTCCCCACTGAGTGCGGAGCCCCACACAGGTCCACTCCCAGGACGCTCACTACCTGAGCCGAAACCAAGAGTCAGAGCTCAGCTAACTGTGCCGCCCAGACACCCCTTTTCTAAAAGAAATTCTTCCCCAAAGCCTGTCTGCAAGCAGCCTCCTCTCTATTCCTGAGAGAATTTAGCAGTTCTCAAGAGCATTTGACAGATTTTAATCTCCAAAGGATAGGAAAATTACTGCAGAATGAAACTAAAATGGAAAAAAAAAGATGAAAAATTAAGTGGCCTGGAGAAGCGCCCCCTCCCCCTGCCCCCGGCAGGGAAGGTTTCTGTGACATAGAAGCACACGAGCCCTGGTCCCTTGGCTGATTTCTAAAACACTGAGGCCAGACCTCGTTTGCGATGGAAGAGCTTTTTGCACACTGGCTGCGGATGTGGACAAAGAGGGCTCTGGTTTGGGGGACGAACCGGGGTCTGGATGGCGCAGTCCAGCCTTCCTCTGGTCACTTCCCATTTACTATAAACGCAGTCACCGACTGTGATCGTCCACAGGGTCAACTTGAATGGTTTCACTACCCTTACGTGATTGTCTGTGGGACGCAGTGAAGCTGTTTGTCTTCAGTGTTTTATTATCTTTAGAGGACTGTTACTTTTAGCACGTGATTCGGGGTCGGGGGGAATCCTTTGTGGGCAGAAGCTCAGAGGTTCAAGGAAGATCAGACTCGAATGCTGCCGTGAGTGTGCTGGTGTCGGACATGATCCGGTTATTTCTACAGCTTGGGGTGAGTTGATTATAAATGGTCAGGCCATAGATGCTTTTCGGTCATCCTCAATTGCTGGTTTGTTGGGGTTTTTTTAGATTTTCTTTATTTTAATTTAGAGTGAGAGCAAGGCGCGACAGAGCAGGAGCAGGGGGTGGGGGCAGAGGGAGAAGCAGGCTTCCCACCGAACAGGGAGCCCGATGCGGAGCTCGATCCCAGGACCCTGAGATCTTGACCTGAGCCGAAGGCAGAGACTTTAACCCACTGAGCCACCCAGGCGCCCCTCCATGAGTTTCAAAACCAGGGCGAACGTTGAGTTAGCATCAAACCTTCTGTCTGTGCTGCTTAACTGACTGAGCCCCCCAGGTGCCCCTGCTTTGTTTTCTAGAGCACCAACCCCAATCCACTGTTTGTTCTTCCCGGAGACAAACAGTGCGCTCACCCCCACACTCTCTGGAAGGCTGAAAGCAGCAAGGCTGAAGGTTTCTTAGCAGGAGGCAGCCAGCGGCTATCCATGCTACCCGCGGCCCCGTGTCAGTGTCCTGGGAATTGCTGCCACCAGGTGGCACGGGGTCAAGCAGTGCAGCACCCAGGGAGCGTCCAGGCAGGGAGTGTGGGTGGCAGACGGTCCTTACAGATGCGGTTAGGCAGTCCGGGGCTCCGGCGGTGGCGCCTTGTTTGAACCCCGCACGCGCAACCCTTCGGTGTTTTCTGTGCCGCCTGGGGTGTTGGCGCTGATGCACCTCGCCCAGATTTAGGACCAGGGTTGTTTGGAATCAGTGTGTTGTTGTGAAGGCCATCAGTAGACCACCCGGCATCTGGCTGGAGCTATGTTGAAGATTTTTATAGGGAAAAACATAAAGCAATCGAATTTTCTTTTAAGCAAATAGACTTTTTCCCTCTTACTCTGCCATTTGTCGGTCTGCCGTCTCGCAGCCACGGTGTTCGGTCTGTGGGAACCTGGGCGTCGGAGACTTGGTTGAGCGGAAGTGGGAGTAGGGGCCGACAGCTGCGTTCCCACCAGGTCTCGAAAAATGCTTCAAGCCTTGTCTTGCTGCCAACCCACAAAAATGACAGAAAAATCGACCCGCTTCTTCACCCACATGGCAGTATGGTGGATAAAACACAAGTTTTACACAGGGGTGAGAAGTTTGTGTTTTATTTTAACTTAGAAAAATAATCAGGAGCAAAACAGACATGAGGAACACAATCCTGTCAGAAAGCCATAACCGTCGGGTTATAAACCCTGAGTCACTCGAGGAAGACTGCAGACAGTGCCAGAAAAATCTTCCCGCGTATCCTGCTTCACCGAAGTAAATATGACCGAGGACCCACTGCTCAGCAGATACAGAATAAATTAATCCCAGGCCAAGGTGCCGAGCGAGCTGGCCGCCGCCGTCTGCGCACCTCGGCCGCTGGTCTGGGAATGTGCGCGGGCATGAAGCCGAGTCACGGGTGCGGCAGAAGGAGGGGGCGCAGGCGATACATAACCACAGAATGTATTTGTATGTAACCCAGGAAACGTAGCCGTGTGTCGTACGTGTACGTACAGCCAACCCTGCGAACCACCACGCAGATGGCCCTTCGGATCCTCTGCTGTCTGGTCCTGGCGATGGAGTCCCGGGCGGGCTCAGCACGGCGACTCCACATACTCGTTGTCCAGCCCGCGGCGAAACCGCGCCGTCAGGGAGCGGCTGATGACAATCACCCGGGGCCCGATGCAGTCCTCTCTCCTGTGAAGAATGTTCCAGATGAGCATGGCAGCTGCCAGGGTGGCCAGAAGGCAGGCGCCGATGCTCAGGTAGCAAGACCAGGACAGGTTGGTGTACGGGCCGATTCTGTAGAACGTCACCAGCCCAATGACCAGGACGAAACCTGCAACCGAGAGGGAAGCATTCAGAAAGCCCCACTTGGAGCCGGGAGGAGGACTGGACGTGGGCTGCGGAGCCCCACAGAGTGCAGCTCCCCGCTCTCCCCCGCCGCCCCCTCCCACTGCATCTGCCCCAGGGGTCGGACTCGATTCACCAGCCGCCCTTCGGTGTTGATCCGCTTTGCGTCGGCCTCTGTGCTTTTATGGTCTCTGGGGGGCCGTGGGGGGCCGTGGGGGGCCGGCGTGCATCTGCTCACCCCTGGCAGGGAGTACTTCTGGGGGCTCCGCAAGAAGGCAGCCTGGCCCCACGCACTCGTCCTCTGGTCGCCAGGGCTGGGCCATTTTGCTGGCCGCCCTCCCCGTGGAGGTGACGAGGTGACACAGCTGCTCCCTGGCCCCCGCCCCAGACGGATCCGGTGGCAGCTCTGGGCGAGCTCCTCGCCGGCTCACAGAAGCGCTTTGTTCGCTCGAGTGAAAGGAGGCCCAGAAGGTGTCCAAGTCTTCTCTGGAACAACTCAGACCGACGTCCAGCTCAGTCCTGTTCTCAGCAGTCCTCTTGCTCTTACGTTCGCTGCTGAAGGAGCTACAGATGCCCTTCAAAGCTCCGGACTGCACTGTGCCCGCGCCCATGGGCTCTGCGGGGGCAGACAGGCCTGCAGACGCGGCCTCCCCTCGCCTCCGCACCCCGCACCCGGTCCTGCAGTTCCCCGCGCACCCCCACAGCCCTCCACCTGCCGCTTTCCCCACCACAGCCTCTCTCCTGACTGCGGATGGAGTCCCGCGCGGACCTCACGCCCTTAGTGCTCAGCACCACCGTGTCACTTCTCACGGCTTGTCGAGTCTCACAGTAGGAAAACCAGGAGTTCCTGCCCGGGGCCTGTCGACTGGGATTCCAGGGTCCCGATGTTTGCTAGAGCTCAGGGCTGAGTGTGGGCCAGGAGCCCGAATGGGTCAGAGCAGAGGCCCCGCTGCGCCGCTGCCGGGCAGCTGTCCCCGTGCGGCAGCCGGGAGGGCCTGGCTGAGGCAGACGAGGCAGGAAGGAGGCGCAGGGCTGAGCGGGAGCTGTGGCCGGCCAGGGCCCGGGCAGCCTAGGGAACACATCTTCTCCGGCAGCCCCCACGCCTCCCGTGGCAGTGACCTGTGGGGAGCTGTTTCCTGGACCCCAAAGTGCCCGACGGGGACAGTCTCTCTCACAGCGGTCCAGATGGGACCCTCCAGTCCCTCCTGGACTCGTCCCTGTCTCCTGCCCTGGGCTCTGGCCAGGCTAGCCTCCCACTGTAGTCCCTCCCCCTGCCCTGGGCTGTGACATCCGTCCGTCTGTTCGTGCTGGTCCCTCCGTTCCCCACGGCCTCCCCTGCTTTCCTCAGGAAACCAGATCATGCACGACCCCTGTGGCCTCAGAGCTGAGCCGCAGTGGTGCCAGCTCGCGGTTCTGGAAGCTGTTGTAAATTAGTGCGGGGTGAGGGGCAGGGCCGGGCCTGAGCTCTCACAGGTACAGGCAGTTTGGGGTCATCGTCGCTGTACCTTCCAGAAAGTACGGCTTAAACCTTTGTCCGCCTCAGTCATGTGTAAACGACAGTGGCGGTGACTAATCCCTGTGTCGGTTCTCTGCAGTACCTTGTGGAGCTTTTTATACACAGAAGGCTTCTGGATACTTCCTTTGTGTTAAAAATAACTGCTTCCCTTTGTCGTGCACACTGACAGAAAGAAACTTCTGGCATTTCTTTCTCTCCCAGTGAAGAGCATGTCCCTTACTCACAGTCCTGTGGCACCAAGGTTTGCCTTCCTGCGGAAAGGACTAATAGTCCATTTTGCACCACGAAAATGAAAATGCCTCTTGTGTCCCCTCATATTTCTGTGTCTTTGGGCATTTTTTTTGCCAGGCCAGGAAGCTCATGTGGCTTGCTTCAGCAGGACTCAGCAGGACAGAGCGGGCGGGGACAGCCGGATTGCCAGCCAGCCTGTGGCCGGTGCCTGAGGTCACAGTGAGGAGGCGCCAGCTGGGGGGGACGGGTGTTCACTGCGAGGCCGGTGGGAGCCTTCGGGCAGGGGTCCTGGCCGGGCAGAGAGGGTCGTGCCAGCGGGGCAACGGTGGAAACCAGCACGGCAGGAAGGAACTCACGGCGACGGCTGCCATGGTCCAAGTCTGTGTTCGCCCTTTGCCAAGCATCCTTTGGGGTTGCTCTGGTTACAGAAACATGTAAAAATCTGATAGGCGGCCTGAGCTTCAGTTGTGCTACATCACTGGTTGTGTGTGGGGTGTGGGGGCGGAGGGCAGAGACAAAGCCAGATAGATCCCGTGGTGCGGAACTGAGTGCAGTGTGGGCTTCGGGGGAGCTTTATAGTGACCAAGCCCATCGGGGACAGGGCCTTTTTGCCGTGATGGCGTCGCTTGGGGTTGGAGCCACTGCAGGACGTGCTGGTTTGCACGCTGTTCACTGGGTTCACGCACATGTGCTCAGCGGCCCTGCCTGCGCTCCCGGGGAGGGCCCTGTGTGTGTGCACTCCGCCGAGACGTGCTTCCCTCGTCCTGGGGGAGCTGGCATTCTTCTTTGAGGGGTGAAGATGACATTTACCCCCATGGCCTGGGGCTCAGGTAACAGAGTCACCGAGGTCCAATGTGGTGAGTGCAGGGTAGCGAGGACAGGCCCACGCAGACCCTGCCGGATGGTAGTGTTGCCTGGCCCTTTGACACGAAGACACCCCCCTGGGTGGACCCTCAGCTCCAGGCAGTGAAAATAGTAACTCATGGGACCAGCCGACAAAGCACGTGGGCAGAGGAGCTGCCGGCTTCCAGAACCCCACGCAGCACCGCCACACCATCCCGTCCCTCAGGCCCATG
Source organism: Procyon lotor (assembly GCA_028646535.1). NCBI lineage: Eukaryota > Metazoa > Chordata > Mammalia > Carnivora > Procyonidae > Procyon > Procyon lotor. Next base: position 758,876 of record CM053621.1, on the reverse strand, counting down.
CGGGGGCCTGGCCCCAGGGCTGGATGTGGGACTCCGTCCCGTGTCTACCTCGGTCAGCGCCGCAGGGTTACCTCACTGCCTCGTTGCTCATTTTCGTAAGGTCGGTGTTGTCTCAGGGTCTCTTTGAACACAGGGTAGGCTAGTATTTTGTTGCCGTCTCAGTCTGTTTATGACGCCCTCCCTTACGTTTGGCTCTGTTGCCTGCGATGTGCGAAGACTGAGAGCGCGGAGCCCCTTCCGCGTGGAGAGGAAGATTTTTCATATTACGGATGAAAGAGCGCTCAGGAGCGGGTCATGGGCTGGAGAACGTGAATTCCCAGCCGCGCAAGCGAGCCGAGCCCAGCTCCCCGCATCCCGCACGGTGACGGGGCGGTCTCATTGCGGAGCCTGGGGACGGAGTTTGAGAGCGTCTGCCCGCCCGGAGCCCCACGAAGCCCCCAGCACTGTCGGGGCTGCGCCGCACGTCTCGGGCCCGCTTCACAGGCTGCAGAGTGGAAACGAAAGTCTGGTCCTGTATCCTTGTGTGAAAAAAGGTCTAAAGAATTCGCATTTACGTGACTTATTCTGTGTAAAGACCCATGTTCGCCTTTGTGTGGTTTCGGTTCAGCTTAGAACACATACGGTGGGAGAAAGGGCTTGATTTCCCAACGGTAAAAAGACGGATGTGGAAGAAGCCTGTCCCGACCAGGAGGTACCGGGAGCCTACAGAGCAGCACCGCTCTTCGCTGAAGTGTGAGGAGAGCGTGAGCCGCGCGGGTGCAGGGGTGTGGGGGCGGCGCACACCACACAGCCACAGGCACACGGCCGTCACCCGAGCGTGCCGCGGGGACACGGACGGGCACAGGGCCGCACTGGCCGCCTCCAGCCTCTGCCTTGGCGCTGGGTAACTGCCGTCACGCAGACCTTCTTCTGAAATCCAGCTTGCTGTTTGCTTCACGCAGTCCTCCTGCCGGGGGAGAGACAAGGGGTGTGGGAAGTGGACCCGGGCCGGGCTGGCCTCAAACCTCGGGCTCCCCATCCCTGCCAGGTCCTGGTGTGCAGACCCCCTCAGGATCGTCCCAGAGACTTCTCTCCCGGGACTTCCCAGTGATGTTCGTGCTCGTCCAGAAACTGACACGAGGGGAGACTGAGCAAACAGCCCGAGTTCTGCATGTGGAGTCAATTCCATCCTCGTGAATTTGTGTTTCCAAAGCAACCAGTCCCTTCCTGTGAGCTGGCCACGCGGGCGCTGTGAATCACGGCTCAGCCTGCAGCGCGCCCCTTCCCTCTCGCTTCCTTCCTGCCTGCTTCCGAGGGCTCCAGTGCCTGTCACGGGGCCTTCCTGCTGGAGGGATGGTCCAGCACGCGCAGGTGGCGTGAGGGGAGACCGTGGAGCTGAGCCCTGAACCTTCCCACAGCACACCTGCCCCGCGTTGCTCCTGTGTCGGCTCCCAGAGAGTATTCACACAGCGGACTCGCTCGTGGCCCGACTCCGGGCACGGCCGTGGTTGGGGTGTCCCGGCATCTGGGAGCAGCGAAGGGATGGGACCCACGTGTTCCTCCCCAGAGGCAGGGACTCTGGGAAAGGAAAAGCTAAAGGTACAACAGATCCAGTCCTGTTTCTGTGGAGCTGAGCTCCCAGATGATTCCTGACGTGCTGTCACTTAGAGCAGCACAGAGGACACGGATGTGAAGAGAAAATGCCGGGTGTGGTCGGGGTGCCGACCGGCGCTGGGGAAGCAGATGCCAAAGACAGAAAAGCACGTTGTCCAGACTGAGCCAGGAAGTGCCTTATTGTGAGAAACAGAAAGTTGTATGTTCCTATGAGACGATCCCGGAGCCTACGGCAGCAGCAAATCTCTACCTGCTCAGGAGAAGCCGAGACAGTGGCTGCTTCTCAGCCCGACTGGCCCGTGAGGTCTGACCACACCGGCCTTCTCCGGGGCATCGACTTAGGGTGTTTGTGAGTCTTGCCATCAGAAGAAAAATGTTACGATTTCCAGAAGCCAGAGACGTGGAGCCCAAGAGCCTCCACAGTGATTCTGCTCCCTCGGTCGTCCCACTGGAGCCGGGGAGGCTTTGTGTCAGGAGGAGGGCCGGGCAGCCCACCGGCTGTAGGACATGTGTGCAGGGACGGCACGCGGAGGTACCCAATGAGGGCGACTGAGTGCGGAGGGCCAGAGCCGCACCCGGAAGTTCACTCGCTGGGGAGCATGGCGTGAGCTCAGGCCTGCCGGGCTGCGTCCCCACGGCAGGTGAGAAGTCGGAGAGGGTCCCCGAGGAAAGCCCCATGCCGTCTCGGGGGCACTTAGAGCACAGCACGGAGCGGAGGCCTCGCCAGGTCGGCTGCACGTTTGTACGTGAACTAAACCCGTTAGTGGTGGCGATTGTGCTTTCAGAAGAACCGGAAGTCTGAGCAAGCTGCGGGCTCACTCATGTGCTTGACGGGGAGCCTGGACCAGAGTTCTGCAAACGTGGGGGTGGGCCAGCAGCAGAGCCCAGCAGAGCCATCAGATTGTCCCACCTAAAAGTGTACGCCTGGGACCCAGTTTGGTCAGTCATCCCGCACAGCCAGGGCCCAGGGCGTGAGCACCCAAAGAGCCACAGGACGGCCACCTTCAGAAATTGGGGGGCCACTGGCCGGGGCGGTCCTCAGGCCTGCTGGCAGGACTCCGGCACGGACTCCAGGTGCAGCGGGGCGCTCTCCGCTTTGAGCGCAGGGCAGTGTGGCATCCCCGGCAGGCCCGTGGCAGGAAGTCAGGACGGTCCAAGTGGCAGGTTGGCGCCGCTCTCCGGCTGCACGGGAGCGAAGGGAAAAGGTGGCCCATCCAGGGCCTCGGAACTTGACGCGCCACCTCGACGCCCCAGGGACAGCGAAGGAGCCCGAGGGGCCCACCGGGCATGCCGTCTGCCGAATCCGCCCTCGGCAGTCTGCTCCGCTCTGGGCGTCGCTCAGGTGTGTGACGCGGGGTCCGACGGCATCCGCAGTAATCACGCCACCTTTGTTCACGAGGAAGTGAGAGCGGACTCGCGCAAGCAGACGTCGGCCAAAGCAAGAGAACAAAGGCCAGAGGACAGGTTGGCAGAGCCGGCCCCCAGGAGCCGGGACAGGCCCACGGCTGCCAGAGGGGGCCGCGCGCTCGCGTGGGGGTTGGCCCGTCGGCCACTGGGCAGGTCCTCATCACAGATCCTCCAGGCTCCTCTGCCAACCCCTACGGCCCTGAGGTCGTCACTGGGAAAAGGGGGGGTGCATGGGGATGTTCAGCTCGTAGAGGTGGAATAAGGGACAGAAAGCAGTTTTTCCAACTTTAAGGGAAGTTAAAATTAGACTTGGAAGATTCCGCAGGAAGCTGGAATGTGAGTGTGTGAGCGTGAGTACGGCAGGTGGGATGGCTAGCGGTGACCGTTTGGGACCAGCAGTGTCAGGGCCCTTTGCAGGAGCACGTGTGAGGAGCAGGGCCCAGCGCCCGGGCGGGGAGAGAGGCGGGCAGGCGGGCAGTCGCTGTCCCTGCTGCTTCCAGCTTGTCCGGCCTCCCGTGAATTCGTCAGCACCTTCTCTCCCCGCTGCCCACCCTCTGGCCCCAGCGCTGGGCTGGAGGTTCGCTTGCATAACAGGTACCAGCAGGCACTTCCTCTCCTGGGGCAGGATATCCCGGCGCCCTTCAGTCTCTCCCTGACTGTTCCAAGCAGACCGGAGCACAGGAAAAAACCTAACTCTAAAATTAGCAGCCTGGTGGAAGAAAGACACACGGCTGCATTCTGTACTGTTTGTCAATGAAACGAGTCTAAACAGGGCCGAGTGCATTTCCTTTTTGGGCAAAACAGACCTGGGGGACTGGTGGGACACCTCGGGGAGAAGCCCGCGGAGCCCGCGCTCCTGGCTTTTCCCGGCAGCCCCCGGCGGTCTGATGGTCTGCCGGCGGAGGCAGCACCCGTCTGGGGACAGCTGGGAGGGAGCGCCCCCCGCCCCCCGCCCCCTGCAGCCAGGACAGCCCAGGCCGCGGGGGCTGCCACCAGATGGCTCGCATTTCCTTCACGGAGCTCCCCTTCTCCACTTGTCCAGGAATGTGTGATTTGGAAGCAACACTGTCTTGTTCTGAAACGAGGGTTTGCAGGAACTAAGATGTCTGTCTGAGGCCAGACCCACAGTCTCTCTCCCGATGATTCTAAGTAAAAAATGCCGCGCTCTGTTCTGCAGCCAGGAGTTATTGTCAGAATCAAGAGCTGTTCGGTTCATTTCTTCCTCAGTAGAAATACCTGAGTAACAGTTGTTCCTGATCCTCCCCTTCCTTCTGGAAGGGACGGAGTTTCAGATAAGCCCGTGTGATAGAAGTGGGCCGCCTCAGTGAGGCCGAGGACCCCATTTCTGCCTTATGGCCCTAAGGTCAGCAGAGAGCAGAGGAGTGACCCTTCTGAGTGGTCACTGTCCTTTGAGATGTCCGTGTTTGTACCCAGGTCCGGGGACAAGGGAAGGAGGCTGAGGTGGTCAGAGACCCCATCTCACCCATCTCTGTTTTTGTCAAGACCAGCCTGGCGGGGACAGACAGAGGCACCAGCCCAGTTCCCATGGATCGCAGGTGACAGAGCCAAGGCAGTACTCTGTCCTGGAAACTGCCTGGTCGGCCCGCGCCATTCTTGGGCCCTCCGGGTGACCTGGCTATGGGGAAGTGACTGGTCCAGGACCACCCGCCTTCTATTAAAAGGCACAGGAAGGCCTGTTTCCAATTCCTGATTCCCACCCGGGTCACTTTCCAGCATGTGAATTCCTGCCAGTCTGTCAACCTCATTCTTCAGAGAGATAAGGGCCGGGGGCCCTTATTCCCAGAATGATTCACTTCAGACTTCCTGCCGTTTCTTTACGGGGTCTCCTGGGACTGGGCCTTCAGTGCCGGGGCACGCTGCCGTTCTCCACCAGCGGGAGAGGCAGGTGGGTGGGCCGATCACACCCCCACACCCACCTCATCCTTGCGCAGGACCTCCGCTCAGACGTTCCCCAGCAAGCAGCAGAAAACCTGACCCTCCCCAGGTGTCCTTGGTCGTTAAAACTGAGCCGGCGAGGAGGAGGCAAGGGGAGGGGGGAGCCAGCAGAGAAGTCCCCCTGCTCCCCGGGTCACATGGAGAGCTTCTGTGGCTTCCGTGGCCACTTGTGCACTACTTCCCAAAACAATCCGTTTGTCATTTACGCCGCCGCCATTCTCAGCCTCTCAAGACCGAGGGTGGCCCGGGTCCTTCCTCGGTTCACCCTACAGCCGCCCCCAGGGCCGGCCATGGTGGCCTCCTGCCCTGCTCCTGTGGGGGGCACGGGCCGTCGGGTGTGGAGCCAGGACACGGCGTGTGTGCTCGGCTGCTGACGTGCCCTTGATGCCTTGTGCGGCTCGCCAGGGACGGCCTGCCACTGACCCGGCCGGGCCCCGGAAGCTGCGCTGCTCGTGGGGTGTGCAGACGAGCCCGGCCGGAACCTCGTGCTCGGCCTGACCTCCTGTTCACACCGCGTTAGTAGGGGAGGCGGCCGAGGCGGCCGAGGAGCAGGCTCAGGTGGGGCTTCTCCCCTGCCCACGGCAGGCTGCCGCACCATCACGGGAGGGGCTTGAGCCCAGGCCACCGGCCCCGTCGGCTACAGACAGGCAAGGGATGCAGATGGCACAGACTTCGGAAAGCAAGCCCGTGAGCCTAGAGTGCCCACACCTAGAGCACCCCGTCTTACAGGGGGAGAGGGTGGGAGCCCGTGGGGGACAGAGATAGGCAGCGGGTCTCACTGCCGCCTCAGTGCCCCCATCTGTGCTCCTGTCTTGCTTCTGCCCACAGCGCACGGGGGGAGGGTGCCCCACGGGAGTCGCAGTGACGCGAGAGAAGGCTGCGGATGCGGCCGCCCTGCCTGCCCGGGGCCCGGGGGTACTCACTCGCCAGCTGGAACGCAGCAGCCATGGCCTCCTCCCAGCACTGGGACTCGGGCGACATCAGGGGCAGGCCCGTCAGCCCCAAGACGAAGGTGAGCTGTCCCACAGCGAGTGCAGCCGTGGCCACCAGGTTGCAGGCGCGCATCATGTCGAACTGCACTGTGGGAAGGACGGGACACGACAGGTGGTCAGCTCGGACGGGCTCCTGCCTCCGTCTGTGCCCGGGCCGCACCGACCCGCCCACCCTGGCCCCTCGCGCCCTAGCTCCCATGCGCTGTCCCGAGAGGCCCGCAGAGGGACACAGCTTCCCCACGTGTGGGCAGGAGCGGCCCCCCAGCGAGTAAGGCCCCTCCCCCATGACGCCCCTGCCTTGAGAGCAGAGAGGATGTGGCCGTCCCAGCCCTGCCCCTGCAGGCCCCAGCCTGCCACCGTGTCCATGACCGTGGCCCATACGTGGGCAGGTGGCCTTCGTATTTAGCACCTGAGGAGCCTGGAAGGACCCGACGTGTTAGGCCACTTCCCGCCGCAGGTCCGGCTGTCCTTGCCCATCACAAGGAGCAGCTTCCTCCTCCCCATTGTCTGTCGGGGGCTGAGAGTTCTTGCCCTCCGCAGACTCCAGGCCTTTCCCTGGGGCCAGCGCAGACACGGGTAGGGCCGGAGCAACGGAGGCCTGGCCGCTGGGAAGGCAGGGTGGCCGTACGTCGGAGGATGACAGCCCCCACCCACCCAACTTCCTCATCGTGCTGAACCGGCAGCTGCTTTTGCCCTGGCTGGCAGCGTGGATGGATCACGTGGACGAGCGCGGCGGGTTCTGCCCTCTCACCGGTCCCCCCCGCCCCCGACGCCGCACTCTCGTTTGGGCTGAGAGCTCTCGCGCTGCTCTTCAGGGGGGCTGCTGCACATCGTCCCTGCCGTTGCCAGAAACCCTCACATTCCTCTGAGTCCGTAAGCGCCAGGGGTGCCAGCAGTGGGGGAGGCGCCAGCACCCACATTTCCTCCCTTCCCCAGGCCTGAGGTGGCCGTTCAGGCCAGTTTGCCCGAACCTTCCTGGCTGCCCACACAGTCTCCCTGGCGGAGCCCACGGCGCGGCCGGCCTGACCAGTGGCCGTATGTGCGTGTGGGACACCACACTGGTCCTGCCATCGGGCTGGATCGGGCCCCAGGCCGGCCCTTGCCGTGTGCTCAAGCCTGGCCGACTGCCTCCCCGTGGAGGCCCTGCTCTCCGTGGGCTCTTTCTGGCGTCCTCACACCCCGTGTTCTGTGCAGTTCGTTTTACCAACACGTGACCACACAGGTTCTTCTCCCCTCGGAGGTGCTCACATCTGGGAGGGGGGTGTGACCGCAGAGACGAGGGGCGGTAAACACGGTGGGCGCTCGCGTTCAGACCCAGCGCAGGGAAGTGCAGGCTTCCCCGGCACAGCCTCTCGCACAGAGGGGGCAGCCTGCCCTCCCGCTCCCTCTGCCCAGCTCTCTGGTCTTCCTGGGGCTCTGAGCGCACAGCTCAAACCACATACCCTGGCCACCCCCAACCCTCCGGCACCCTCACCCCATCAGCCTCCGGCCCCGTGGACGTGAAGATGTGGGAGTGGAAGGATACAGCAGTGACGGCCCACAGACCCACCACCTGCCTGCGAAGTCTGCCTGCGGGCAGGCTCCCTCCACCGGCCACCTGGAGGGGACCTGCGGGGGGGAGGGGCGCAGCGCGCGCAGGTGTTTGCAGGGCTGTCGCCAGCACCTGTGTAGGCTGGGCAGGGCACCCCACAAGGACACGGCACAAGGTCTGCGGCCGGGTGGAGTGTGACGCACACCGTCGCACCCCAGCCCCAGTGCCCTCTGCCTCGGTGGTGACACCCTCGCTCGCCGGGGTCAGCGATCCCCTCTGGGCAGAGTGCCCAAGATTGGGCCGCGTGCTTACTCACCCCTAACCTTGCTTTAGAAAAGGAGGTTAGGGTGCCTGACAGAGTGTCTGGAATCTGGAGCGACGTGAAACGCCCGGAGAGCGAGTCTGACCGGGATTCCGGGGCCAGAGAGGACCTCACGTCTGCCGCGCCCCCACCGCTGCTCCCAGTGAGGAAAGCCCCCGGAGCAGGGCTAACCGTCAGGATCGCCGCATGTGGCCCGGCGAGGCGGCGGGCAGGAACAGGACCCCGCGTGCGGTGTCACTCAAGACCCCTGCACAGGGTCCCCTGACGGAGGCCAGAATGTCAGGTGGGGCTGCCTCACATGTGCCCCTGAGCACGGGACGGCTTGGACTTGGGGCTCTGCAGGGCGTTGCCAGGACCCGGGGAGCGGAGCAGACGAGCATGGCCCCTGTCCGGGGGCTGCCGCCCCCTCTCCCACCTGCCATGACATCCGAGTCTCTAGGACAGCCAGACTCTCGCGCCTGAGACGGGGAGCTCGGGATGGATCGGGATGAATCGTGTCAGGCCTGTGGCCACACACGCCGGCCTGTCATGGAACTGGAAGACTGTGGAGCCTGCGCATCTGAGCACAGCACCGCCTCCCATCCCTGCACCCAGTGGGGTGGCGGTGCACACAGGGGCCGGGATGTTCCCTGGGGGCCCGAGCCTGGGAGCTGGGCTGACGGGAGGCGGCAGGTGCGGGCCCAGGAACCGGTGCCGGGAGGCTGCACGCACGTGAGCCAAGCGCGCTGCTCCTGCCGCCCCGCAGCCCCAGCACACGGACCCGCTGAGAAGTGCATCAGTTCCCTCACTAGAACCTTCTGTGGTGCTTCTCTGGCTTGGGGCAAACGCTGATGCTCAGGGGTGAAGGCTCAGCCACCACAGGCGCATTACCAGGGCTGAGGATGTTGCGGAAGTCGCACAAGGAGCTTATCAAGTCGTCAGGGAGGGACGACAGGCAGGGGGCCAGGGAGGCAGGGGGG
>CM053621.1:727607-749616 GCA_028646535.1 Procyon lotor | reverse complement strand
GCCGCATCCCTCACCCCCAGGCCCGTTTCCGCCGCACTCCTGTCGCAGTGACTGCCGCTCCTCCCGCTGGTCTCAGCCCCAGGGGTGTTTGGGAGGTGCTGCCGACAAGTCCTCTAGCTTCCACGGCCCTCCAGCAAGCACTCGGTCTGGCTCGTTGCTCGTGGCCTGCAAGCAGCAGGAAGGACGCTCTGCATGTGTGGAAGTGTCCCAGCTCAGAGCTCAGAGAGCTATGTTCTATTAATAAAAAAGGAGGCCCCCCAAAATTATGGTACACAGACCCTGTGTGACAGTCTGACGCTGGGGGCACCTTGGCACCTCAGTTGCCGTAGTCACGTGGGCCAGCAGCGTGCCAGAGCGGGGCTGAGGGGCTCCCTCGTGGCACCCTTAGCCCACCCGCACAGGGAGCCCTGGGCATCCGCCGTCCCCACAGGAGAATGGCCTGGATGACCAGCTCATGAACCTGGCCCTGCTGAGCTCCCCCGAGGACATGACTGAGGCGGCGCTCTACTACGAGGACAAGGGCGAGCACATGGACCGGGCGGTCATGCTGTACCACAAGGTGAGCGGGGGCGGGGACCCCGGGGCCGCCTCAATGTCTGCCAGGGGGCCACTCGGGCCTTCTCGGGGTCTGGGGCCTGGGCGGCTGCTCAGAGCACCCTCCGTCCACAGGCCGGTCACTTCTCCAAGGCCCTGGAGCTGGCCTTCGCCACCCAGCAGTTTGTGGCCCTGCAGCTGATAGCGGAGGACCTGGACGAGAGGTCGGACCCCGCCCTCCTGGCCCGCTGTTCCGACTTCTTCATCGAGCACAGCCAGTACGAGAAGGCGGTGGAGCTGCTGCTGGCCGCAAAGAAGGTACCCAGGCCGGGGGCCGCCTGTTCCAGACGCGCGGGATGTGGCCTCACCATCTCTCATGGTTACCATTTGCCAAGAGGGCTGTGGCTCCCACCTGCCCGGAGTGAAGGAGCACTAGGAGCAGGCTCGCCTCACACAGCCGGTTCAGGGGGACACTCACCAGCTACCCATGTCATAACCCCCGCAGCCAGGGAGGTGAGCTCAGCCTTTGTGTGTATCGTAAAGCACACATACCGTGAAATTACCACCGTCACTGTGTTACCAAGCACGTTCACACTGTGGCGAGAGCCGTGCCTGGGTCCCTGCTCTCATCCTGCAGGGCTGAAATGCTGTCCCGCCAGCCGCCCCCCAGCCGCTCCCCAGCCCCCGCACCCTCCGTCTCCTTCTGCGTCTGTGCGTTGGACGACTCCAGGGACCATAACGTACCTGGAATCACACACCCAGGATGTGTCTTGGGTTCAGTTTGTTTCCCTGGACGTGATGTCATCAGGTTTCATCCTTATAGTAGCAGATACCAGAACATCCTTCCTTTTTAATTTTTTAAAGATTTGTTTATTTTAGGGAGAGAGAGAGCAGGTGTGCACAAGTGGGAGGGGCAGAGAGAGGGAAAGAGAGTCTCAAGCAGACTCCGTGCTGAGCATCGGGCTCGATGCGGGACACGATCTCACGACCCTGAGATCATGACCTGAGCCGAAACCGAGATTCAGACACCTGACGAGTGGAGCCGCCCAGGTGTCCCTGGAATGTGTGTCCTTTCTAAGGCTGCGTGACGCTGCACTCGTGTGCACGCTGTCTGGGGTCCGCCCGTCCATGGACGCTGCATGGCCTCCACCTCTTGGCTCTTGGGAAACGCGCAGCTGTGAACACGTGTGCACGCGTTTCTCCGGAGAACCCTGCTTTCAGTTCTTTCGGGTGTTTACCCAGAACTCGGGTTGCCAGGCCACCTGGCAGCCATTCCAGCTGTCTGCGGGGCCTCCAGACGGCCTTCCACACAGCCGCCCCCGCACCCCCCGCAGCCGCCACAGCGCTCCGATGCCCCGTGTCCTCGGCAGCCCTGCTTCTCGTGTTCGACAGAGGCCTGACATTCGTTTAGTGGAAAGATTCTCCCGGATAGCCACTGAACAGAGACGTAGAACATGGTCAGTCATGCAAAATGAGCCTGTCCAAACTGAAAGATCTTTCTTCCTGAAGCCAGAATCGTGCTTACAGTTGAGTGTCTCTCTGGGGAGTGACCCAAGAATTCCTGAGCACGTGCTCTAGAAAGACCTGGCAGACGCACGTGTCCACCCTCCCCGAGGCAGCCCCAGACCACTCTGAGCCCAGGAGGAACACCACTGGGCTTTCTCCAGCCAGATGAGTGGATTCTGTAGTGATGCAGTGGAAACCACACAGGGGAAGGTCTGGGGAAGATTAACCAGAGGCGATTAACCCCCAGATGGTAAAATATATGACGGGGGGGATAGCGGGGGTCCGGAGCGTGACCAGGCTTACAGGTCAGCAGAAGATACTGGTAAATCCAGACGGAGAGCCATTTATGCAGGCACATCTTGTACATGCAAAGGAGCATTTCCCAGCAGTGGGTGGAACATGAGCATCCGGTAGAGGGGTCGATGCCGCCGGGCCGCCGCTTGGGAAAACACCAAGCTAACCGTCCCCACCTCCTGCGTCCCAGTGAGTTCCAGGCGGGTCTGAGATACGTGTCAGTCACACGGCCGGCCCCGCCCCCCAGAGACCGGGATGTCTTGTACAATCTCGAGAGAGGAAAGGCATCTTCTGAGTGTGACTCAAAACCCAGATGCCGATGGGAAGGACTGTCTATTCAGCCAAATGTAAATCTGAAAATCGCCCATGGGAAAAATACCATAAAAAAGTAAGGATAAATAATGGGGGAAAAAAGTGTATCCTACCTCTATCCCAGAGTGTAATTTTCCCAATAGGTATGGAGTCCTATGAACCAGTAAGAAATTTGCCAGCCACTCAAAAGGAAAGGACAAAGACTATGGACAGTTGATTCTAAGAGGGCGCTGTGGGTGGTCCCAGCACATCAGATATTTAGCCTCACCTATAGAGACATACAGATGGAAACTCACAAAAATCCCATTTGTCCTGAGTTAGGCCAGTAGGGGTGAAGAGGTCAGCAGACCACGGGGCTGTCGGGGGAGCAGACGCACCCGAGCTGTGTGCGAGCACAGGGCCTGTTTCCAGGAGTGCTCACAGGCCCCGCGACCCTGTGCTGCCCGTCCTCGGGTCCGTCCTCAGCACGACTGTGCACACAGGAGTGGCTGCCACTCACCGCTGTCCCCGCGTGAAGAACCCCCTTCCTGCTGTGGGGGGCTGCCGAGGACGCTGGTGGTGTTGCTGAGCTGGGTCCCACGTGGCCCCCGACCAACGGAGATGACACCGCTTCCAAGACATACACTGTTTGTGCAAGACGTGTTCTTAAGCGAAGGATGTGAGAGTTCCCTTCAATTTTCAAGAACACTAATCAGAACCCTCAGCTTAAAAATTTGTAACAAACTACAGAAAAAAATTTCTGGTTTCTTTTCCTCCCATGACCAATACAGTATTCTCTTGAGCTGCCCGTTCCCCCCCATTGCATTTCGGGGTGTAAATCGCATGGGAGAGTCCCATGGAGGAGTTTGGCCCCTGCCCGGCGAGCGCGTCCCGTCCCTGGCCTGGCACGCGCGACCCGGCCGCGGGCAGGGGCCTGTGCTCAGCACCCCTTCCCGACCTCTGGCCCCTCGCAGTACCACGAAGCCCTGCAGCTTTGCCTGGAGCACAACATGACCATCACTGAGGACATGGCCGAGAAGATGACCGTGCCCAGGGACTCCAAGGACCTGCCGGAAGAGTCTCGGCGCCAGCTGCTGGAGCAGATCGCCAACTGCTGCGTGCGCCAGGGCAGCTACCACCTGGCCACCAAGAAGTACACGCAGGCGGGGAACAAGCTGAAGGTGAGCGCACCCCGCGGGGCTGACCACGTCTCAGACCTGCTGCTGGGCCAACCCTCTGGGGCGCACTTCCCCGGGGCCCTGCGCAGACAGAGGAGCCCTGAGCTCCCTCTTGTGGCCAAGCCCGTGCGAACGTGGGGAGGGAGGGGGCTCAGAGCCTGGCCCGCTCTTCCTCCGTCTCTCCCCCCCGCTAGGCCATGAGAGCCCTGCTGAAGTCTGGGGACACAGAGAAGATCGTCTTCTTTGCGGGCGTCTCGAGGCAAAAGGAAATCTACATCATGGCTGCCAACTACCTGCAGTCCCTGGACTGGCGGAAGGAGCCGGAGATCATGAAGAACATCATCAGCTTCTACACCAAGGGCCGGGCCCTCGACTTGCTGGCCGGCTTTTACGATGCCTGTGCCCAGGTACCGACCCCCCTCCCGGGGCCAGGCCCCCCAGGAGCGTGGTGGGGCCCCCTGACGGCTCTCATCTGTGCAGGTGGAGATCGACGAGTACCAGAACTACGACAAAGCCCACGGGGCGCTGACCGAGGCCTACAAGTGCCTGTCCAAGGCCAAAGCCAAGAGCCCCCTGGATCAGGAGACCAAGCTGGCACAGCTGCAGAGCAAGATGACACTGGTGAAGCGGTTCATCCAGGCCCGCAGGTGTGTGCGCCGCGGCGGGGAAGCAGGGACACGCGGCCCCAGGCCCCTCCCCCCGCCAGGGACCAGACCTGGCTTCCCCGGCAGGGAGCAAGTGCAGAGGAGTCCCATGGGCCCTAAGTAGGACACGTGGACGGTTTGTTGCCTCCTTCACACTGAGCTCCTCCTGGGGAGTTCCCCAAACCTGGGTGCATGGCCAGCAGGACTGTTCCAGAACAAAACAGAAGTGTGGGGTGGGGGCGGTGAGGCAGACGCGGGTCAGGAGGGCGTGTGTCTGAGAGCTGGACCGTCTCAGGTGTATGCGGGGCTCAGGCTCAGCGGTTCAGAGCAGGCAGGCCACTGTGCCCCCGGGGGCCGCAGAGACTGGGGGGTGAGGCTGGGGGCAGCCCGCTGTGCCTCTTTCTAGGAGAGACCGTGCATCCCAATTTGGACATGAGGCCGGTTTTTATCCATTGGCAACTCATGCAGCTCTTCCAGGAGCCCGCTGTGTGGTCAGCAGAGCCCAGCTTCTGCCTAAACCAATGGAAGCATTTTCCTTATCCGAGAACAAGCTTTTAGAAGAAAAGTTCCAAAAACCTTTCGAACGCTGTTGTATAAAACGAGGCTCCCTGCTTGGACGGGTGAACTCTGGAGGGAGAGACGGGGGCAGTGGGCAGCAGGGGCCGTGCAGTGTTAGGACCGGGCCTCCTGGACCGAGGCCCGGGTCCCACCCCTGCTCACACAGCGCTCCCTGTTCTGCGGCACACCACGTGCGCCCTGTGGAGCCCATCCCTGCTGGCCTTCGCTCCTGCTCACCCCCTGCCCCACGTGCCCCCCGCATCCCCTCCAGCGTGTCCCCCTGCAGACGGGTAACCAGCAGCAACTGGGGTGACGGGCTGAGTCTAGCGCGGTCCCGGGATTGCGAGTGACCTGAAGGTTTTATTAAGTGAATCAGCGAGTTTGTGAAGGAACTCATTAGAGAATTTATTCAGTTCACGGGAGCTGACGTCACGAAAGTTCCATCCCCCGAAGGCCAGGAGCTCGTCATTCAGGCCGCAAGCCCGCTCGGCCCCCCGACGCGCAGCGGGGTTCTGGGCTCGGGCCCCACCGACTCTGCTCTCGGCAGGACGTACGCTGAGGACCCCAAGGAGGCGGTCAGGCAGTGCGAGCTGCTGCTGGAGGAGCCCGAGCTGGACAGCACCATCCGCGTCGGGGACGTCTGTGGCTTCCTTGTGCAGCACTACCTGCAGGCCGAGGACTTCCAGACGGTGAGGCCCTCGCGGGGCTCGGGGAGAACCGGGGGGAGGCCCTGCCGCCGGCGGCCCCACTCCTCAGCCCGAGGGAGCCGGGAGCTCTCAGTGAGGAGGCGCTTCCCCTGTCTCTGTGGTGGGCTCTCTAGCCTTGTCTCTCGAAATAACTTCAGACCGAGAGCTTAACAAGAATAATAGAACCTGCCGGTGGCCTTTACCAGATTCAGGGGTTCTCGGCATTTTGCCACATTGATTTATTCGTTCTGTTAGTATGTTTTCATCTTTCTACTTGATGTTTTATCCAGAAAATGGGTGTTTTCCTGAGCGGCACGCAGATGGCACGCGCCCTGCCCTCCCCCCGTTGGCTAACACCGGCGGGGACACCTCAGGGTGGGACGGCGGGGTCGCACAGCCAGCACAGTCCGCAGTCTCAGAAACTGCCCGACTGTCCTTTAGTTTCGTTTTTGTGCTGTCTTGTTCATAGCTGGTGTCAGGGCTCCTGTGGCCTTATGCTCCGGCCTCCTCCCGTGTTCCCTGAGTTTACATAGGACTGCTGGTGCTTCTCCCTTCAGGGTCGGCTAGGGTGCGGGAGTGGGCCGACCTGGGCCCGGAGCTCTCTCTGCGGAAGGGTTTCGATGATTCATTTCAGTAGAGCAAACATTTGGTCTCGGGACCCCTTTGCCCTGGGAAGGTCATCCGTGTGAGGCAGCCTGACACTCTTGATTGTGTCGCAGAACAGAACTAAGTCCCCAAGAAGTAAAATGAACTCACCAAATGTTAACGTGAATAACATTTTCATTAAAACAACTTTTACATTTTTGTATTTTCCAAAACAGAAATTGAGCGGGGAAAGTAGCCGCTTTGTGTCGTACACATTTCCGGGTCTCTTTGAGGTCTCGGAGGCCAGCTGGGTGGCCTCCATTTCTGCCTCTGCTCTCGCTTTGGTAAAGGGCTTTCTTGGCTGGAACCCAGGAAGCAGGTCTCGGCTCACGCTGGCGCGCGGTGAGAGCAGGGCCGTGGACAGCTGCCACGGGGCCTTACCCCAGCGCTCTGCAGAAGGGGGTTCCTAACACTGAGCCGCGAGGCAGGCACTCTTGTGCTCTTGCACTAACACCCGCTGCTGTCTGGGATCTTCCACACACACGTGATTTTATCTCAGTTTGCAAACGTCAGCACGTTTCATTCTATGAATCAAAAAATCCTATTTGCTGGTATCTCCACCGGCCCCATCAGAAAAGTCTTTAGGTTTTGGGAGGATGTCCACTTCATGGTGGCCGACACCTAAGGTTTCTGAGCTCCTTCCGGAGGAAGATGCACGTTTTATCCTGAGTGAAAACACCGTCCGTTACCATCTTCCTTGAAGTTGCGGCCTCCTTTGTTCATTTCTGAGAAAAAGTGCCACGTACCCAGGCCCAAGTAACCACAACCTACAGCGGATCACGTTTACAAGCAAAGGTGGTGTCCGAGCCCCTGTGCGCCCGCACACACGTGCTTCCTCGTCTCCACCCGCACGTGGCCCGCCAGGTCCTTAATGCCCACCGTCCCCGAGGGCGCGGAGCCATATCCCACTGTGGTCTCTGTGTGCCTCCTGCCGGCGACCGGCGGCGCCGAGCCCCTTCTCAGAGGCTCCTGTCCTCCTCCAAGTGCCCACATCCTCCCCCCTCATTTTGTTCAGGGTTTGTCCTCTCAAGCCGGTTGTGGCCTCTGGGAACCCCAGGCACCTTTGCTGCGCCGGCCTGCGGCCTGCCGGTTTTCTCCCGTCTGCGGGAAGCTGCCTCCCGTCGCTCCCCTCCCAGCGGAACACCAGCCACTTGTGCGCATCGTCTCCGGCTCAGCTCATTCTCTTCCCTTTGCTTCTGCCCCAGAGTTTTCTCTGGTTTTCCTTTTTGGCAGTTGCTTTTGCTGTTGCTTCAAGGTCCGCCGTGTTGTGCAGTGTGGACTCCAATCCTGCTCCTGCGCCCACACTGCACCTGGCCTTAGTTTGCCCTCTGGCAGCCCCTGGACTGCGTCCAGCTAGTCTCCTCTACCCGTCTGTCTCAGGTATAGGTCACGTCCTCCTGTTGCTTCTCACGTCCAGCGGTTCTTCTCTGTCCCAGACAGTGGAGAAACCCCTGTAGACACTGGGCTCCGTTATGTTCCTCCAAGGAGTCTGCTTGTTTCCTCTTCCTTCCTTCCTTCTAGCACCTTCCCTCTACTCGTCCCAGAGGCTTACCTCTCGCCCGTGGGCGGCAGCAGGAGTCGCTGCTCAGGACCTCAGCTCGGGCCAGGCTGGAGGCCGGCCCCTGCCCCCACCGCACGCCGCGTGCCGAGTGGACCAGGGAGCAGCGTCGGTCCCTGGGGCATGGCCCCCCTCTGGGACCTTGTCTGTCCGAGGTCCCCTCATTCCCGGCTGCTGTGCTTGAGCCGGGGTGTGGGCCCCCTCTGGGACCTTGTCTGTCTGAGGTCCCCTCATTCCGGCTGCTGTGCTTGAGTCAGGGCGTGGCCCCCCTCTGGGACCCCTGTCTGTCCGAGGTCCCCTCATTCCGGCTGCTGTGCTTAAGCCCAGTTCTAATTTTGGTTCCACGAGCCAGCAAGGGTGGGTTTTCTGTGTGCTGGTCAGCTCCCCCCAGGGACCCCTGACTGGGCCCTCCCTCAGGCCCAGGGAGTGGGAACTCCCCGCACCCTCCTCCCCTCCCTGCTTCCCATTGCCCGGCGTGTCCCTGCGTGGGGACGGCTGGTCTGTGACCGTCCCTCTGCCCCCACCAGAAACCTCTGTCCTCGCTCACCATCCACTTGTCACCAACGTTAAGAAGTCGCCCCTGCCCCCTGGCTGCAGTTTCCCTTTGTGTTCCAAGGGCATCCTGTGGGCAGCACTCCCAGTTAACAGAGTAGACGGTCCTAGAGAAACTAGGGCGACCTCAGGGAGCCTCCCACCTTCCTCTCCCGAGCGCTTGGAAAGCATCTGATGGTGAGTCAGTTTCAGAAATGTCGCTAGCGAGCCATGCCAGCGGCGTTGGGCCTTGGCCTCCAGGGCGCACAGGGCCACGGCCCAAGGGTCTGCACTGCGAGTGACACCCAGGTCCCTCACCTACTGCTCGCCCCTCTTGGTCCCCTCCCGTGCCCACTCACTGACCCTCTGCTGCCAGGGCGAAGCAGCTCCAAATCTCAGTGGGGTTCCTTCTGTTTTGGAGAAGAAACACGGGCTGAACTCAGACTGTTTGCTCAGCACTAACAGAAAAATCACTCTTAATGATTTCACCAGATTCTTTGCTGTCTCAACCCTTGTTTGGAGCCTATGGGATTTAGCAACTTTAACTTAAAAGAAACAGACCTGTGAGTAGTGAGAGGAGGTAGGCAGGCCAGGCATCCTCTGGCGGGGAAAGAAGGCCCCTGTCCCTGCTCCGTGTCTCCCACGGCCCCCTCGCACTCGCATCACTGCAGCCGCCGCACCAGAGCCCAGGCCTGATGCCCCTAACCGTGCACAGCAGGTGTCCTCATCGGCCTGGACGGCCTGGGACACTTCTGTCTTTGTCATCCTTCATCTGTGTCTGGTGGCCGTGCCTTCCTTATGCAAGGTGCTGCCTTGCCTGTTGAGAAAGCAGCTCTCTACATGGAGTGGGTACACCCCCGCACCGTGGTCTCCAGCGGCCCCTTGCTTCTGGACCCCACTCCTGAATTCTGTCTAGTCCCCAGCTCCGAACCCTACTTTGTACTTGGGTCCTGGTGCCCAGCACAGTGCCTAGCTCGCAGCAGGCAGTATCCTCCTTTGTAGGTGTCCCCCTCCCCTCACTTGAGGGCACCCCCATGGGGCTTGCCCTCTGCCGGCCTCCATCCCAACAACCACAGCTTACTTTTCTATTTTCATCTTTATCTGTCTTTTTTTAAGATTTTGTTTACTTCTTTGACAGAGTGAGAGAGCACAAGCAGGGCGAGCAGCAGGGGCAGAGGGAGAAGCAGGCTCCCCACTGAGCAGGGAGCCCAATGTGGGACTCAGTCTCAAGACCCTGAGATCATGACCTGAGCCAAAGGCAGATGCTTAACCGACTGAGCCACCCAGGTGCTCCTTTATGTCTTATTTTATGTCTTCATTCTATCCACCCAAGTTTAAGTTACCTTAGAAATTTTCCCATCTTTAAGAAATACTAAGATCTGGCGCACCTGGGTGGCTCAGTCGTTGGTCGTCTGCCTCCAGCTCAGGTCATGACCCCAGGGTCCTGGGATCGAGCCCCACGTCGGGCTCCCTGCTCTGCGGGAAGTCTGCATCTCCCCTGCTCGTGCTCATGCACTCTCTCGAAGTAAATAAAGAAAATTTTTAAAAAACAAAAAGAAATACTAAGATCTGGTCATTATTCCTTATAAAAAAAAAGTTTTAGAGTTCCTATAAATTTTGATCACATCTGAGCTAACAAAAAATGTACCTTGGTCTAAGTGTCAGAAGCCACCTCATGCTTAGGTGCAGGCGGGCCCGGCAGGTGTGGGCACTGTGGGCACAGGCACGTGTGGACACGTGGGCAGGCACAGGCGGGTGTGAGCAGGCACAGCAGGCATGGACAGATGGAGGCGGATGTGAGCCTACACAGCAGGTGTGGACAAGTGTGAGCAGGCACAGGCAGGTGTGGGAAGCTCTAGCAGTTGTGAGCCTGCATAGCACATGTGGACAGGCATAGGCAGGTGTGCGCAGGTGTGGGCGGGCGTGGGCAGCTCTGCGCAGGTGTGGGCAGGCGTGGGCAGGTATGGGCAGCTGCGGACAGCTCTGCACAGGTGTGCCCAGGTGTGGGCGGGCGTGGGCAGGTATGGGCAGCTCTGCACAGGTGTGTCCAGGTGTGGGCGGGTGTGGGCAGGTATAGGCAGCTGTGGGCAGCTCTGCACAGGTGTAGGCAGATATGGGCAGCTGTGGGCAGCTCTGCACAAGTGTAGGCAGGCGTGGGCAGGTATGGGCAGCTGCGGGCAGCTCTGCACAGGTGTGCCCAGGTGTGGGTGGCTGTGGGCAGCTCTGCACAGGTGTAGGCAGATATGGGCAGCTGTGGGCAGCTCTGCACAGGTGTAGGCAGGTGAGGGCAGGTATGGGCAGCTGCAGGCAGCTCTGCGCAGGTGTGGGCCTTGGGCGGGCGCAGACAGGTGCAGGCAGGTAGAAGTGTGGTGCTCTGCAGGAGGCTAGATCCCCCCACCCCAGGCTCTCCTACATATTCCCACTGGCAGTACCA
Organism: Procyon lotor; assembly: GCA_028646535.1. Lineage (NCBI taxonomy): Eukaryota > Metazoa > Chordata > Mammalia > Carnivora > Procyonidae > Procyon > Procyon lotor. The sequence continues at coordinate 738,757 of CM053621.1, read as the reverse complement.
GAGGAAGTTCCACAAGAAAACCAGTGACAATTTTGTGCTTTACTGGTTTACGACTGAGAACCATACATACAAAAGGCCCAGCAAGCTGGGGTAGGTTTGCTGCTTGGTCAGAGAGAACCCAGCAGATCGCTTACGTTTGCCGCCTGCCCTGCGGCCTGAGAAGCAGAATCCAGCAGGAATAGCTCCTTCCCTCAGGTCTCCTCCAGGGGGTGCGGCCCCACGCACCCGGGTCCCCGAGCCCCGGCAGTTCCCAGGACCTTCCTACTCGGCTGGGAGTGCTGACCGCAGCCGACCGCACAGTCCGAGCGCGAACCTCGGATACTGCCAGGCCTTGGAATGGCTGCGTGCTCCCAGACCATTGTCCCCAGGCCCCTCCTGCGAAGGCGGGGGGCAAGTGTCCAGAAAGTGGGCCCCGGACTCGGGGGGTGGGCTCTTCGGGTTCTCTCGCTGACTAACACGGCGATGGCTGTCCCCCGACCAGGCCTACAAGTATCTGGAGGAGATGCGGAAGCGAGTGCCGTCTGCCAACATGTCCTACTACGTGAACCAGCGGACCGTGGACGCCGTGCACCAGGGCCTGGGCATCCCCCTGGTGCGCACCGTGCCGGAGCGCATGTGCCACAACAGCATGGAGGACCGCAAGGACGTGGACGAGGAGGTGCCGGAGGAGGCGGAGAGCGAGCCCTGACAGCCTGCTGCGCGCTCCTCTGGAGGCTTCCGGGGTTGATAGCAAGGGCCTGACTTTGTTGTTGAGATGAGAACTAGCCGCCCTGCTTAGAAGGGGCCAGCGTGTGTCCCCCAGCATTCCTGGCCCGAGGTCCCTTTCCTAGGAAGGGGGCGGGCTCGTGTTTTTCCTTATCAGTGTCCCAAGTACAGACTGTAAAGCCTAAAACGCTAGAACTCGAAGGGCTGTGCCTGTCAATATGTTCACCGTGCCTCCTCCCGGCGCGCGGACGAGTTGCCGTAGACGACTGACCGTCTCCAACAGGACACACCGCCCCTGACCGTGGGGCCGGGCGTCCACTGGAATGGACGTGGGGGTGGCCTTGCCCAGGGGATATGGTGGGCAGTGTGGGGTGGGTTCCCTCCCCGAGGCGGCCCCTCACAGCTCTGTTGCCAGTCCCCGCCTGTGAGTGCAGGGAGGGGGACGAGGGCCCTTCCGCCGGCGGCCAACACCCGTGCCCCTTCAGAGGGCCCATCGAGGCCCTGCGGACCCTGCCCCAGCAGTGAGAGCCACGAGGCATGGGCTTTAACGCCTGCAGCACCTTTTTATTCTTCCTGTTGTTTTTTTTTTTTAAGTCTCCTGTGTTCAGGTGAGGAAGGGACTTGGGACAAGTGGCAGATCCACCCCCAGGGGCCCCGGCGGCTCTCTCCCTCCTCGGGACCCCCGGCCCACGTGCAGATGGCCCGTCTGCAGGGCGGCACCCGAGGCCCCGCGGGCACGACTGGCGGATCCCCGGGGCGGGCCAGGCTGGCGGAAGCAGGAGGACTAGGGAGGAGCCGGCAGGACGAGGGCATCTCTGAACCTGTCTAGAAGCAGCAGCGCTCTCACCGCCAGCAGCCTACAGTCCTCGTCGGGGTCCTGCTCCGCCACGTCTGCCAGACCGAGAGGGAACGCAGGACGGCGGCGTCACCCAGCGGCGCAGGCCAGGCCCTGCGGTTTCCTCTCAGGGGAGGCTCCCTGCACAAGCCCCCGTGGGCCCCGCCGTCCCCCGCAACCCTCCCCGAGACAGCAGCACCTCACAGACCCCACAAAGGCCTCTACCCCGTCTCTGCCCCGTCCCTGCGTGGGGTAAGGCCCTGCCCCCTAGGGCGGGGGCGGCAGGGAGGCAGCGGGAGGGAACCGACAGTGCGGTGTCTGTGGGGACCGTCCCTGGACGCAGGGTGTCGCCGCACGCCCGCAGCACGAGGCCCAGAGCCATCCCGACACACCGTGAGCAGAGAAAGCAGCCACACTGACGGGCCCTCTGCAAACCAACACGACAGAAGGGGCCCCGCCTGGACCCTGGGTCCCGTAGGAAGGAGACAAGGGCCGTCCTCAGACCCCTGGGCCTCCGAGCGTGGCAGCAGATTAGACCAGAGTCCCAGCCACGAGCCTGGAGGGTACGCTTGCTCTGGGCGACTCAGGTGCCTGCAGGCGGAGGTCAGAGGCCCCAACAGACTTCTCACAAAGAACCGTGATGGGGGCGCGGTTCATCAGAATGCTAGCCAGCCAACTGGGCAAGGTGACACGGGCTCACTGTGGCTCTCGTCACCTTACTGCCCACTGGGAACTTTCCAGAACCAATACAGACTTCATCTCCCACGTCAGGGCACCTTTTCTTGGGTCCCGCGGCAGAACTCCCCCGAGGTGACCTGACTGCAGCCAGGTCCCCGCTGCCCCAGGCCCGCAGGGATGGGGACCCTCCAGGCCACACCAGCCTCCTCCCCGCCGCCTCGCCATCGCGGCTGGGGGCCCGGTGCTCACCTGCCAGCCATGGCCGGGCTTCCAGCAGCTCATCCGGCAGGTCGGCCAGCAGTCGCTCGGCCGGAACGCTGAGCAGGACCGAGGAGACCGCAGACAGAAGGCCCCGGCGCACGTAGCTGCCAAGGGAGGCCAAAAGGCTGAGCCCTGATGGAGCCCCAGGCCGGGGAGACCCCACTGCTCCTCAGGGTACAGCAGACCCACGGGCAACCGAAGCACGCTCGACCCCATCCTGCCCCTTCCTGCTTAGAAAGTGCCAGCCAAGCTAGGAGCCCCCCCACCTCCTGTCCACATCACAGCCGGATGTGGAACCCCGTTTCTGTGTCCACATGGAACCACTGCCCTCCGCCCCACGGCCACTCACCCGTCACCATGGAAGCGAAGAGTCCACACAAACTCCAAGAGAGCCTTGCCCATGGCCACAGCCACCTGAAACCACACAAACTAGCGGGCAGGCGTCCTGGCTGCCAGAAGCAGTCCCCACCTTAGAGCCTATGCTTGGATCCAAGGGGAGGCCCTCTGTGGGGACAGCCATGGGCTGCCACCATCCACTCACCGTGGTGTTCACCGCCAGGTACATCAGAGCTCCTAAGGTGTGGACCAATCTCCCAAGAACCAGTTGGTCCTCTCCCAGAAGGTCAAAGGTCACCAGAGGCCTAAAACGTAGAATCCAGTGACGGAGCCGGCTCCAGCCCCGCCGGCCAGAACCCAGCCTCTGGGGACTGCCCCCGTCGCCCTCCCGGAGCTGCACACCGCCGCGGCTCAGGTCGCCACCCTGCTGGAGGGCCGCAGACCCCTCGCTGGGAAGCCTCCTGTCCACGAGGGTCTGCAGGCGTCCCGCTCACCTGTCAAAGTGCCGAAGGAGAGGGAAGAAGAAGTAGCCAGCCACCACGTTGAATTCGTTGGGGCGAGCGTCCGGTCCCCGCCGGGCAGAGCCCTGCAAACAGACGGCCCTCAGGGTGCCACCGCCCCTCCCCTGTGCAGGACTCCTGCTGCAGGCGCTGTCCTGTGCACTGTGGGGGGCGAGCAGCCCCCGGCCCGGGACAGCCCCAGCCCAGGGGACTTGATGGCCCCGCACACGCCAGGTCCTTTCTTGCTGACGAAGGATTCCTCAGGCTGTCTTGACACATGTCTGCCGTCTCGTTTTAAAACCACTTCACTTGGATGCCGACAGCACGTGGCCCTCACTCAGTCTGTACCACAAACTCCCTTCACAGAACACCAGCGCTGGTCCTGGCTCAGCTGCCCACTACCCCCCACCACCCCCGTGCAGGCAGGACCTAGAGACCACCGACCACTGGGCACCTACTCGGGTCCCACCCACGAGGACCTGGCCCGGGTCCCCGCTGACCTGGGAGATCCGCCGGGTCTTGCTTCTGATGCGCTCCTCCACAACCGCCCGCCAGGCAGGAGCCGGGGTGCTGCTGGGCTGGGAGCCAGCACTCGGGGAGCTGCCCTGGGGAGCCTTAGGGAGGCGCCCAGGCCGAGACAGCTCCTGGGCAGCCAGAGTGAGGACCTAGTGGAGGGAAAGACCCTCAAGGTAAACTGAGTGCTCTCGAGCCCTCCGCCCCGTCAGCCCCCACAGGCTCTGCCAGAGGACGCTCGGGGGACCGCGCAGAACATCCCTTCCAAGTAACCCGGCATCCCTGCACTGTGCAGGGGACACGAGGGGAAGGTGGGCGTGCTCCCTGGCGATAGCCCGGCCGCCTTGCTCCGCGCCCGGAGCCCCTTCTATTCCAGAACCTCGTCCCATCTGGCGCCCAGACACCTGGGGAGAGGAATGAGGCTCTGGCCCAAGCTGCACACAGATGGGCCCCAGATGTGTGTGGGACACCCTGGCGGACGAGGCCACAGACAGCAGCCTAGTGCTGGCAGGCCCCAGGCCGGGCAGTGCGTGCTAACGACCGTGCCGCTGACGGTGACCAGGACGCCAGAGGTCACACGACACCATGAAGGCACCAAATGCCGAGCGGCAATCACAGAGATGACGACCCTGTTGAGTGCTACGACCAAGAAGACTGCGCAGTTCAGCGGCAACAAGCTCACGTCCCCTGGCCATCACCACCAGCATCTCCAGAGCTCCTCCGTCTTCCCAAACGGGGGCTCCGTCTCCACGAAACACACCCTGCCCACCGTCTACCTCCTGTCTGATTTTGACCCGGGACCTCACGGCGGTGGAATCCCACAGCGCCCTCCTCTCGGGACCGCTTTTCCACGGAGCACAGTGTCCGGTAGGTTCCTCCGCGTTGGGGCAGCTGTTCGAACTCCTCTCTTTGTAAGGCCCGGTAACGGTCCGTGGTAAGTACAGAACCCATTCTGCTCACCTTAAAATGGGGACTCGCACTGCATAGAAATCGTATCTAAATAAAGCTTTTCTCTGAGACGAAGGACGCAGCCTCCATTGATCCCACATGCCGGCAAGAAACCCCAGATGGGCGCCAGTCCCAGCCTCTCAGGTCTGGCACGAGGGACCTGGGAAGGTCCTGGCCACGTGGCTCTTGGCAAGTACGTGCTCCCGCCCCTCCTGAGGGCGGCCTGGACCCGACGGGCGGACAGAGGGCCCGGGCACTTACGTCCAGGATGTCCATGCGCTGCCGGAGGCTGAAGTTGACGGCGTAGAACTGCGAGGTCAGATACTCTGCCACCTAAGCCGGGCGCACAAGAGGCCGCTGTGGGCCACCCGCCAGGGCTCGGGCCCCTGTGCAGACGCTGCCTGGGCGGCAGGGCCGCAGCACCGCATCGCCCCTGGGACTCACCGGGGCCGGATCTGTGACCACGACGGCCACCAGGGCTCGCTGGCGCAGCCCCTCAAAGCCCGCCACGCCCGTCTTCTCCTCCAGGTGCAGCAGCACCTTGGCCAGCTCCACGCTCACCTGCACACAGGAGACGGCCTCAGCCCCCCACCTGCCCTGGGTCCCCGCAGCCCTCCACCTCCCCGTCCCAGCCGCGCGGGCCTCCTGCGCAGGCACCTACCCCGCCCTCGACATCACCTGCCCCGCTCACCTCGCGAGCAGCAGCTGGGCTCCTGAGAATCAGCCCCTCGAGGGCTCGCAGGGCCGCCTCCCAGCGCTCCCAGTCCTCGGACGAGGTCAGGGCTACACGGAACAGACGGGCCAGCGCTGGTGCTCAGCCCTGACCTCGTGGGAGGCAGAGCCGGCTGCCACGGTCTGGGCGCTGGGCGGGAACAGAAAAGTCCCGGGACCCGGACAGTTCCCCCGGCTCAGCCGCCGCAGGGCAGGTGCTGGTGGGGCTCCCACTGGGGAAGTGGCTCACCTTCCACGCAGTCTTGGACGTAGGCAGGCGCCTTCCCACTCTTGAGCTCTTGGTCCCCCGACATGTCGTAGGGGACAAGCTCATCGTCACTGGGGAAGCAGCAGAGACAGGGAGAACGGCCCATCACCCAGGAGCAGGCGACAGGCGGGCCGCTCTCATGAGCCACCAGCATTCACCCCCAGTCCCCGAAGCCTCAGGAACAGCAGACCTTCCTATGAGGGTGCCCCGGGAGACGGGTGCTGCGAGGCTGACCTGCGACCTCCAGACAGCATGGGCCATCTGCCCCCACGCTCACGTGCACGAGGCTCCGACGCCAGCACGGAGCTGCCCCCCCACCTGTGCGGCTTCCACCTGAGGCCAGCCCCTACCTGTCCAGGTCAGAGCCTGAGCCCTCGGGCCGGGCCCGGGGAACACTACCGTCCGCATTCCCTCCGTCAGCGGTCTCTGCAGCCACTGGAGCGACAGCCGGGCTTCGGAGGACAAAGAAGGGACCCTTCAGGGAGGCCCCACACAAGCTTCTGGCCCCGGAAGCCACCTTCCCCGGGCAGTGCTCTCCCTGCCCCCGCCCCGCGCTTCTTCCCTGGTGTCTCAGCGACCGGAGTCCAGCCTGACGAGGTAAGGGAGCAACACACGTGCAGGAACGGGCCCTGCCCAGCCAGCCACCCCCAGAGCTCGGGGACCACGGGGCACGGAGACCCTCACCTCGCCTCCGCCTCCGAGGGGCTGTCAGCCGCCGGCAGGGGCGCCGCCAGGGCCAGCAGCTCACGGCTCAGCTCGTCCTCTTCATACTGCAACGCACACAAGCTGGAGCCAGCCGGGGGTGTGGGGTGGGGGTGCCGGAGGGGCAGGCCCGCGGCCCGGGAGCCTCCACCGCCGCCCACGACTCTACGAGTCTCCGCAGGACAGCCAGCAGCGCTGGGTGTGCAAGGCCGGGGGAGCCCACCCTCTGGAGCAGCTGGAATCTTCCGAGGACAGCCCAGGGGCTCTGCAGGCGGAGGGGAGGGGACGCCTGTCCCCCATGCCCGAGCCCCGTCCAGAGAGAACACGTCCAGACGCCCCAGGGAATCCGCCCGGGGGCACATGTTCAGGCTACCCCCACTCTCCCTCGGGGCCGTGGCCCTTCCTGGGGCCACCAGACCCCAGTCCACACCAGCACGCAGCTCCACAGACCCAGACCCAGGAAGGGCAGGGGACATCGGGATGGGGGAATACCAACGGCACAGCCCCTATTCACCTGGAACCTCAGGGGAGGCCCCTCGGGGTGGATCCGGGCGCTGGCCACCTCGGCCACGATCATGCCCAGACGGCGCACGGCGGGCAGGCTGCTGTCCAGACGAGTCTTCACCCCGGCCATGAGGCTGGCCAGCAGCTCTGGAGGCAGCGACAGACACACGCTGAGCGCCGGGAAGGCGCGGGGCCGGGCCCGGGGGTGGCGCAGGGTGCCCGGCCGCCCGCTCACCGTCGCGGCTGTCCCGGAGCTGCGCCTCGCCCAGGTGCGCCAGGCAGATGAGCAGGGCCCTGCTGACGTAGCGCTGCTGCGGGAGGGGCGCGTGGCGGACGGCGCTGCTGCTGCCCCACGTGGCCAGGAGCTCCTTCAGCGCCTGGCGGGCAGCACGGCACCGTCACACGGCACGGCCAGCCCGGGAGGGGCTCCGTCCGGCACCCTCTGTCCCGGACCAGAGCGCCGGGGGTGGGGGCCCGACCACGCATACCTGCACGAGGAGCGGGCGCCGCTGGCTGTCCACGGCCAGGTACCCCAGCAGGCTCTGCAGCATGCGCGTCTGGGACACAGGCCGGGCGGCCCGTCACCGTCTGCCGGGCAGGCACCTGCTGCCTGCTGCCGGGCAGACCCACGTGACGGGCCCAGGATCCCAGGGCAGCAGCCGGGCTGGGCTGAGGCCAGCAGTGTTTGCTGGGCGACCAAGCTCGGCTCCACCCGCTACGGTCACCTCCAGGCCCTGGGGTGGCCCTCCACCCACACCCTTACCACGGTCTCACCGAGTATCGATACTGGAGGAACAGAATTTTTCGGGTCATCACAAACTGAGCCTTCTTATTCTTCATCACCAGGTTCCCCAAGAGCCGCGAGAGGACTTCGGGCCTGCGAGAGGCACAGTCGGGGGGAGAGAGGGAAAAGCGTGAACCCCAGCCCTCCCCAGCTCCGCACTAACCCCTGGGGGCCCGGGGCCTGTGCCCAGCTCTGAGTCACGCCCAGTGCCCTCCCTCTAGGAACACCCCAGCGCATCAACGCCAGAGGACGTCCCTTCCCTGCTCTGGCCTCGTCTCGTCAGGGGTGACGAAGGAGGGAGCAGCTCTCCCGGTGAGCTCAGACCACGTATGAGAGAACAGGACACTTGTTATCTCTGGAGACCCCGGCCCCCGCCCTCCTGGCTCCTTACCCCGAGGCGGCCTCCACCAGTCCCGTCAGCAGAGCCTCCGTGGCCCGGTCGGGCACACACTCCACCAGGCGCCAGCAGACCCTCTGCCAGAGGCAGCTGCCCTCGGTGAGTGCCGTGAGCCGAGGCACCAGCACGCCCAGGATCTCCTCTGAGGGGTCGCGCACAGAGGCCCTGAGCCCGGGGCCGTGCGGCACCCAGGGTCCGCTGGCCTGGCCGGCCCAGTCCTGGTGGGGGTGGGGGGGGGTGCCAAGCCCGGGCTCTCCAGGTGAGGGGACCACCCTCCTGGAGGGAAGCGTCCAGCCCGCCCCCGCCCAGGACGGCCGCAGGAGGGCTGGGGAGATGTCTGGAAAGGGCGGTGGCTGCTCCCGGGCCAGGGCGCACTCACTCTGTCTCCCGTGAACGCAGGCTTTCCCGAGCACCTGAGACAGGAAGGACACGGAGCAGTCCCAGCCTCCTGGCACGAGAAGGACGGTGGGGTCTTAAAGCGGGGCAGTGGTCGGGCTGCGAGGCAGCACCGACTGGGGGGACAGACTCCGCTCCTGCACAGGCAGCGCAGAAATGCCACCCCGCGCCACCTGTGTCCTCCTGCACTCTCAGGAGCGCTGTCCCCAGCTGGACACACCCGCCACCGTTCCAGACGCCTTTCGCGCCCCACAGAGCAGGGACCCAGGTGGGGCACGGGGCCGAGGGGCACCGGGGGCCGGGGAGGAAACGGGGCACGAGGACGAGGGAAGGGGCGGCCCACCAGCCCGCCGGCAGCACCCGGATGGCGGGGCCCAGCCTGAGAGTCAAGACGTGCAGGACGCACAGGAGCACCTGGCTCCTCTAAGGGGGCGTCTGAGATCCTACAAGGACGAGGCAGACGCAGCCCCCAGCAGAGCAGACGTGGTCAGAACATGCTGGCGGTTTCTCCCAGCACAGAGCGGGAGCACGGGGAGCCTGGCTGAGCCCGGCAGAGCCCGTGGGCTGGGCAGACGCAGGCGGGCCTCGCCTCAGCCGGCTCCCGCACCCACTACGGGGCGACGTGAGCACACGCGGGAAGGGCGCCCACGCCACAGCCTCGGCAAGACCCTGTGCGCCCTGTGATGGGAGAGCAGCGGGTGGTGCAGACAGCAGGGCCCCGACCGCAGCAGCGGAGACCAAGCAATGTGGGCTTTAAGGACGGGGGGGGGGGGGGGGCCCGCACCTCGGAGCGAGTCCACCACGGCCTGCAGCACCCGCATCATCTCCTCGCCGAGCAGAGGGAAGTAGTTCTGGGGGAGGAACGCCTCCAGGTTCTCCTGCTGCAGGCGGTTGGCCAGGTAGTCGGGCAAGCCCACCACCTTGGTGAGGAGCGTCCCCTGCAGCAGGGGGAAGGCCGGCCCCGCCGGCGGCCGGCACTGGCCCTCCATCACAGCGGCCATCCGGCCCGCGCTCAGGAACCTCGCCAGCAGCTGCGCCACCTTCATCAGACGGAAGCTCGGGCTGCAGCAAGAGCAGGAGTGACGGGCAGAGCCCCGCCCCTCGGCGTCCGCGGCCCCAAGGAAGCAACGGCCATCTATAATCCCGCAGCTCAGTCGGCACGTAAACACAAGGACCAAAACCCCCCCGCCAAAGGCCAGTCACGGGCGGGGCGTGAGCGCCTCGGGACCCCGCGCCGCTTCCCCACCGTGGAGTCAGCGGACGCTGCCACTCTCCTCTCCCGCCCCACTCCGACCGTGTGGCTTATGGCGGCAGCCCCCAAGCCAGCTGCGCCAGAGCCAGGCGGCCACGTGGCAGGAAGGTCTCGTGCTTTGACACTGAGTCCGGGAACCACCGTGAGCAAGGTGTCCCCACAAGTGTGCTGCGGGGTCTGGGGGGCCTCACCGCAGAGCCGAGAGCCGCGGAGGGAAGCAAAGGGCCCCACGGGGATGCTCACTGCCTACCAAGGTCACCCCACTGCCTAAGCCACCAGGATGGGAATGCTCCCTCCCGTCACCGGCACGGCAGGACCCAGAGCAAGGACCTCTTCAAGGAGGTTGCAAAGGAAACAACACACACCGCCTTAAATTTACAGGCGCTCCGTGGGGCGTGCGTTCTCCCTCTCACCTTCCAGGACACAGCATTGTCACAGAAGCCACAGAACCTGCTGGTTCGAAATCCTTCAGGCCGCACTCAGGCTTCGGACGTTACAAGTGACCCCATCCTCAGGCCCCACTCACCCGGCAGCACCCTCAATGGACTCCATGAGCACCAGGAAGGCCTGGTCAGCAGGCCCCTCCAGGAAGAAGCTGGCCCACAGGTCCTCCAACTGGCCGTCGGGCAGAAGCTCCAGCCAGCCTGGGCTCAGCCTGCCCACCAGACACCTCAGAACAGTGGAGAAGTGCATCCTGGCGAACTCCTCCTGCTCCCCGGGCTGGGCTGGGCTCTCCGCTCCCCGGAGATACCGCTTCAGGGCCCCCAGGGTGGAAAGGATGTGGCCACCATCCTCAGAAGAGGAAAGGGTGTGAAGGGCGCCCCGGACGGTGAGCGGGACGGCAGGCGGCACTGGATCCATCCTGGAGGCACAGGACCAGCACGTGAGAAGTCCACGAAGCCCCTGGCATCAGACTAGAAGTAGGTTTCACAGACGCTCAGAACCCCCACCCATCTCTCCTCACCCCTGTGTTCGCCCAGCAGTAGCCTCCCCCCGCAGCATCTCCCAAGTCTGTGCACAGCTCGGTGCCCCTGGGTCACAAGTGGGGGTGCTGCTGGCATCTGGGAAGTGGGTGGCAGAGGCCAGGGATGCTGGCAAACACCCATTGGGGCAGGACAGCACCCACAGCACAGGTTGGTCCACACTCTACCGTGGGCAGTGCTGAGGCTGCGGGACCCTGGAGCACAGGCGTCCTGTCACTTCTAACCCTTCTCTTCCAGAAACCAGAATCGTCTCTGGTATTTTGGGGGTCAGGGGACCCCGCAGGGTTGAGTACCATTAGGTAGGCATCTGTCTGTCATCAGTGCGCTCAGACACCAGACAAGGCTGCATCAGGGCCCCAAGGGCCCGCACGAGCCCC
>CM053621.1:708904-727507 GCA_028646535.1 Procyon lotor | reverse complement strand
GGGGGGGGTCTCGGGGAGGCGCGCACCCGCTCGGTCCCGGAGTCTCCCCGGCGCGCTCGCGGCCCGCCCCGCCGCTGCCACCCCTCCGCCGATTCGCCACGGCCGCGGAGCCCCAACTCCGCATGCGGTTCCTGACCTAGAGCGTGAGGCCGCGGAGCACGAGCTCCTCTCGCGCTGAGTTTTCCGAGTCTGCGGGACCGGTCCCCGCCGGCAGATCGCGACGAATCTGCCGCGACGCCGGGGACCCGGAAGAGGTGTGGGTACGGCCGGCCGCATCTGCGCCTGCGCCGGGAGGGGCGTGGCCTCGAGGTGGGCGGGGCCCCGGGTGGGCGGGGCCCGGGGTGGGCGGGGCTGGCAGGGGTAGGAGCCTCACCGTTACACGCTGGGGTCGCCCGCGGCGGGAGGTCGCGTCAATCGGCCGAAATCTAGTTCCTCGGTGGCCACTTTGCAAGGACTGCTCTTCATCCTGGCGCACGTGCGGTGGGCAGCGTCGGGTGCGATCTGGGAAGACCTCAGGGAGGCGCCGGTTCGGCCTCGACTGCCCTTGCGGGGACATCTGGGACGCATGCATTCAGTCAGCACCAGTTAATGCACCAATTGAATGCCTACTGCGTACCGCGAGCACTCCTCCGGGGCGGAGGATGCAGCCGATCGGGTCCCCGCTCGTAAATCAAGAGCACAAATGAAGTTCAGGAGGGACGTGCACCATGGCAAAGAGTGATAAGAAATGTGGGGCAGGGGGCGCCTGCGTGGCTCCGTCGGTTGAGCGTGGAACTCTTGATTTCGGTTGGGGTCGTGATCTCAGGGTCGTGGGGCAGGGCCCCGGGCGGGCTCCCGGCTGGCTGGCGGGAGTGAGCGGGAGATTCTCGATCATCTCATCGTCTCCCTCTGCCCCTCCACTGCCCCTCGCGCGTGTGCGCGCTCTCGCTCGCTCTCAAATAAAATCTTTAAAAAGGAAATGGGGCCCTGGGTGCAGGCAGGAGAACGGGCGGTAGAGGGCAGCCGCGGGCGCAGGCTCGGGGCGCAGGTGCGCCGCAGGTGCAGCCCAGGTGTGGACGAGGCGGGGAGGAGGGCGCTGACCGGGATGCGGGCTCAGCTGACGGCGAGGATGTGGGCTGGGACAGGCTGCGGGCGTCCCGGAGGATGCCTTCCCGGGACTCCGGGAATTGCTCCCCGTCCGCGTCAGGATTGGAGCCTCGCCCTGGGCTTGCTACAGCAGCTTCGCTCTCCCTCGTTGCCCGTGTTTCCAGCAGGCCCGCCAGGCCACTAGGTGCTTCCTGAAGCAGGGACTTACACCTCCCAAGCTTCCACGTGTCTGAAGAATGCTTTTGTTCTTTGCTCCAGGCAGGTTTACTTTTGAGCCTGATGCATAATTTTGAGTGAAAATAATTTCCACTCGGAGATGTGAAGGTTTGTTCTGGGTTTTTTTTTTTTTTTTTAATGTATTTATTTTATTTCAAATATTTTGTTTACTTGACACAGAGAGAGCACAAGCAGGCAGGGGGAGCAGCAGGCAGAGGGAGAAGCAGACTCCCCACTGAGTGCAGGGAGCCGGACGTGGGACTTGATCCCAGGACCCCAAGATCATGACCTGAGCTGAAGGCAGATGCTTAACCAGACGCCCCACTCCTGTTTTTGGTAGCCAGCATTCAGTTCTCTGAGGAGAGTCTCAGTCCCATTGACCAGAGTTTTCCTCCGTGGACACTGCTAGAATCTTCTCTGCATCCATGGGGTTCTGACACTTGACGACACACCTGGCCCTCTCTGACCACGGTCTTGACTGTGACATCTTCCCAGACTGTCTCCTCGTTTTCTTGAGTCTCGCGCTCTGTGCTTGCTTTTCATTGGATTGACCTCGAAGGGCATGTTTTCTTTCTTTCTTTTTCTTTTTTTCTTTCTTTCTTTCTTTTTTATCTCTTTGTCTTCTTGCCCTACTTTATGGGCAATTGTTTAATCCTTGCCTTTTAGCTTTCCTGATTTAATTACTTATTTATTTGGAAAATCCTCGTTTTCATCTTTCAGGAGCAACTTCTTCGTTTTTGATTATTCCTTTTCTCGTAAGACCCACGTTTTCGCCTTGTGGGCGCAAAGCTTTTCTTGTCTTCCTGGGGGTGGAAATTAAAATGCTTTAGAGCTTTTCCTCGGCTCTCTGCATTGTTCTGCTTGGGCAGATTTCTGTCAGAGGCCTGTATGTCTGGGGATCCTGGGCTCAGCCTCTTCGCGTTAAGCATGAGACAGTTAAGGGCCGGAAGCTCTGTATGTGGAACAGGGGAACTCGTTTTGACACATGGGGGGAGGGAGGCTGTCATTTTCCCCCCGGGGGCTAAAGAAGCTCCCCCCCCTACTGGGGGGCAGGTATCTGGTTGTGACTGCTGCTTTCTGCAAGCTGGGGGAACCCTCAGCGTCCCCCAATTCAATATGCAGACCTTTATCTCATCCCTTTTTCTTAAGTAGCTTATTTATTGAAAGGAGGCTCCACGTGCAAGGTGGTGCTTGAACTCATGACCCTGAGATCAAGAGCCACACACTGCACCAACTGAGCCGGCCAGGCGCCCCAGGGATAGATTTTATTTAACCCCATCAGTCCAGAGTGGTACCATTTCAATATGCAGTCTCATACAAAGTGCGATGGTTAGTGAGACAGTTACCATTCCTTTCTTGGACTAAGTTCTGTGATCCAGTGTGCATTACATCCGTGGTGGACCTCAAAGCCAGTCACATGGCAGGGGTTCAGCCGCCCACGTGGCGCAGGGAAGGGGGGCAACAGAGAGCCAGCTGACCACATCCTGCCGCAGGGCTGGGGGGTGAACAGTGTTCACCAGCTGCAGGAGCTCGAGGGGCCCCGGGGACCCAGCCGCTCTCTACCCAGACTCACATGAGTTCCTTCGCTCAGGCCTGTGCCGTGCCCCAGGCTCCCACCCTCCCTGGACAGCCTTGGCCTCTCAAACCTCTCTATAATAAGCTGAACAGTGGTTCCCAAAAAGTAGGTCCAAGTCCTAAGCCCACACGCGTGAATGAGAGCTTTTTCAGAGCCTTGGGGAGGAAGGAGCGGGACCCTAGGACACTGGGCTCCGTGGCTGCAGAATAAACTCAGTTTTAAGCTCTCCCGTGGGGGGTCACTGGTTACAGCCCCACAGCCCGGCCGTGGGACTCGAGCACAGCCAGTGGCCTAAGTAAGTGGGGCAGGTGGGGACCTCATTCCAAAGCCAGCTGCAGAGACCATGATGCAGGGAGGGAGCCGAATAAAACCACGGTCACTTAAATAGCCTGTGCATAGCTCCTGTCCCCCAGGTGCCGCTTCGGTGACTGCAGAGGGACAAAGGGGAAGGAGCCCAGGGCGGAGGAGAGGGAAGGGGAGCAGCACCGGATGTGCGGATCCGGTGTGGCCTGGGAGAGTGGCAGGTCCAGGGCAGAGCAGGGGGAGCTGCGGAGAGATCCCCCAAGGGAGGGAGGGCATGAGTCAGTGTCCCCAGGCCACAACCAGAGACCCATAATCCATGGGGGTCCGAGGTCAGCGTGTTCCGGGCCGCTCCTTCCCAAGGCTCCAGGGGCAGACCCCTCCGGCCTCACCCAGCTCCCGTCTCTCCCTGTGCCTGTGTCGCCCGGTCTCTGCCTCTGTCTTCCCACAGCCCTCTCCCCTGCGTCTCTTCTGTCTCTTGTGAGGACACCCTAATTCAGCAAGGTCTCTTGAGGTCCTTCATGACATCTGCAGGGGCTTTTTCCCAAATAAACTCGCCTTCACAGGTCCAGGGGAACTCACAGGGTTAGGACTTGGACCTACCATTTGGGGGGCCTCCATTCAGCTCCAGAGTAATTTAAGGTGGCCCCCTACCCCCTTTCCTTTGCCTTGTCCGAGGGAGAGAGGTGGGCTTCCCGGGCCCCTCGGTGCACGGCCAGCACGCTGCGCCCCACAGCAGACTGGGCTCCGGGGGCTCTCCGGCCCCGGCTCAGCCCCGGCCTGCTTCCGCTTCCACATTTTGGGAGCCGAGCGCATGTGCCCCCTGCTAAAGCAATCACCTCCATGTGGCTCTGAGCCAGCCAGGCCGGGGCTCGCCCCCGGAATTATTTTCCAGAGAAATTGTTTGTGTCGGTTTTCAGCTGTGTCCTTGGGAACCTCTAGCTCCCCAGAGCTCACTGACCGGAGAGCAGATGCTTTTCATTAAAGCGGCAGGAAGCACCCGACCCCCAGCCAGGGTGGGAGAAGGAGAGCCTCCGGGGGCGTGGGGGGGCAGCACAGAGCCCACGGCCTTTCAGTCGGGGGCCCCTCTTGGCGGCGTCAGGATGGGCGGCCCGCGGAGGAAGGCCCTGTGTCTCCTCCTCATTCTTGGGCCTCTGCATCTGCAGGGGGCTTTGTCACAGGCAGCCAGCCCTGCAGGGCCAAGGAAACCATTTCTCGAGCAGCTCCGCAGGCTGGAGGAGCAGGTGAGTGTCCCCACCACGCGGGACGGTGGTGCGTCCAGTTCTATAGCAGACGCAGCGACAGAGCGGAGAGCGTCCTGCTCCGGGGACACGGATGCGGAGTGCGGGCTTCTTGCCATCCGGGACTCCACTGTGGCAACCTGCAGAGCAGGTCTGCTGGGCTCTGTTAGGAAGTCAAGCCAACTGCCAGGAAGAACAGGGTGGGAGTCGGGCTGGGCGGCGGAGCGGGAAGCCCCAAGGAGGGCCGCTGGGGCGCGCTGGGCATCAGGGTGGGAGCTCTCTGCCAGCACAGCCCGCTTTGGTCCCCACACGCCACTCACGAAGCTCACCCTGCCCTATGTCCACTCAGGCAGGACCCTGAGCGTCGCGGGGGTGAGGTGTGCAGGGTGTGGGGGGCGTGAGGGAGAGAGGAGCCTGAAGACCTCACCCCACAGGGTGCAGCCCAGGGACCTCGGGTTGGTCGTGCGCATCTCTGAGCAAGGCCACCTTGGGGCTGGGTGTGGTCACCGGCCCAGCCCCCTGGGGGGCCAGTGAGCGTGGGTCACGGCCGGGGGGGGGCAGCAGGCACCCAGAAGTGTGAGTGGGGAGGCTGTCCTGCATCCTTGGCAGCCCACGGCCCCTGCGACGGCTGCGTGTGTGTCTGTAGTGCCACAGGTTCCAAGAGGCGACCTTAACCCACCTGCGAGACCTCGCCAGGAACTACAACCTGTCCTACAGCGTCGACGCTCAGCTCCAGAGCCTGGCCCGAGAGACCCGGGCTGTGGCTCAGGCCGTGAACCAGTCGCACACTGCCGTGCAGGGCGACCTGAGCCACCTCAAGACCTGGTTACAGAAAACACAGCGCAGAGGCCGGAAGGTGGAGTCCCGGCTGCTGGCCTTGGGGGCCGCGCTGAGCGAGAGGGACAAGCAGCGTGCCCAGGACCAGGACAGGGAGCAGCAGGAGGCGCGGAGGGGCGCCCTCCCCGGCCTGGCCCCAGCCCTGAGGGCCCTGCAGGACGCGCTGGCTCGCCTCACGGCCCTCGTGCAGGCCCAGGATGCCAGGCTGGCTGCTCTGGAGGCCCGGCTGCGGGGGGCCGGCCCCCGCACAGCGGCCCCGGCGCTGACCCCGGCCCGGCCGCCCGCCCCACCCAGGCTGCCGAGCCCCAGCTCCCCAGCGCTGCACAGGGGAGGGCAGGCGCTCAGACTTTCGCCTGACACCGAGGACCCACCTCCGGACTCCGCCGGCCGTCTGCGGGGGACACGGGCACCCCCCGGCCCGGGCAGCCAGCGGGCACGGGCCCCCGAGAGACCGGAAGAGAGTGAGTTCCACAGCCTGCCCTCACCCCTCAGGCCTCTGGTCCCCTCTGAGCCGCCTTCTGCCCGGGGCTGTGCGGAGACGGCTCACAGCCCCGTGCACCCCCCGCAGAAAGGGGGGCCATGGAGGTGATGGCCTGTCTACGGCAGCCCCCGCGCGCGCCCCGGAGCAGATGTGCACAGACGTCGGGTGCTGCCTGGGGGCTCCTACTCCCTCTTGGTGACCGCTCTCGCTAGGGCCGTGGCAGCAGGACGTCCTCAGCTGCCCCCGCATGTGGTTCGTGCCAAACCTGGGGTCTTTGGGGAGCCGGCTCTGCTCTGCTGCTTCTCCTGGATAGGGTTTCCCGGCAGCACTACTGACATCTGGGGCCGGGGGGCGGCGGGGCTGTCCCCGGGGGCTGTGGGGTTGAGCAGCAGCCCCGGCCTCTATGCACTGAAGGCCAGTCCCTCTGTAACTTGTGGTTTCTACTGGGGCCCCAGGGATCGGAAGCAGGGCTCCCCTCCCTCCAGTAGCTCTGGTGGCCTCGCCCACGAGGGGGCTGACCGGCTGACCTTGGAGGAACCACCAGGGCCCCTGGGAAAGATTTGGGGGTCCCCAAAGTTCTGACGACCGAAACTGCCTGCAGATACCCCTAGGCATCTTCGGGGGGAGGCAGTCACCTCCGGCGGCTCCTGCTCTATGTTATGATGATGATGATGACTATTATTCTCAAGAGAGAAGGGGGAGAGGGGCAGAGCGGGAATCTCAAGCTGACTCCATGCTGAGCTCAGAGCCCAACGCAGGGCTCGATCCCACAGTCTTGAGATCATGACCTGAGCCGAAATCAAAAGTCAGACGCTTAACCAACTGAGTCACCTGGGCACCCCCTGCCCTAGATTATGACAGGGGTCCCTGAGGGGAAGAGAGGGGCTGGGAGCCCTCCATCCTTGGGTCCCGTGGGCTGGCAGCTGAGACCTGTAGGTCCCCAGCCTGGCAGTTGGGACCTTGGACCTCACCCCACCCCACGGACCCCTCTGTCAGGCAGACCTGAAGAGGGATGGCCCCAAAGATGTTCACATCCTGACCCCCGGGCCCGTGGATGCGGCCCCTCGTGGCACAAGGGGACTTTCCAGCTGTGATTACAGACTGTGAGACGGGAGGGGGTCTGAGGTCCTCGTGGAGGAGGCAGGGGGGTTGGCGAGGGAGCTGTGACCACGGGGGTGGAGGTGAGAGGGACGTACTTTGACGACTCGGGAGGGTCCCTGAGCCACGGAGGAGGGGCATCTCCTGAAGCTGGCGGGCATGAGAGGATTCCCCCTGGGGCCTCCGCAAGGAACCAGCCCTGTCTCCACCATGACTCTAGTTGGGGGACCCGGGTCTGGCTTTTGACCTCCAGAACCAGAAGATACTCAGCTTGTGGGGCTCCCGCGGCTGGGGGCATGTCCAGAGGCTCACTCCCCACCCCCACCCCAGTGTAGACGGCACTGGCTCCCAGCCTTCCCACCTGTAGGATGGGCTGATGGTCCCGTGAGGCCCGCTGGGACCCTGCACGGCCCGCCTCCCAGTTCACACTGACGCAGCTGCACCGGGGGGTCTGCAGCCCTGCCTCTGCCTGCCGCCGGGGCTGACACCCCCCTCTGCTTCCAGCCTGTGACGTGGGCCCCGTGCTGGTCTTCCCCAACGCCTCCACCCAGAACGCCGCCTTCCTCAGCCCCGGCTTCCCGTCGGGCCTGCGAGCCCTGTCAATCTGCAGCTGGGTGTGCACGGCCGCGGGCCGCCTGGGCACCCTGCTGTCCTATGCCACGGAGGACAACGACAACAAGCTCGTGCTGCACGGCGCGGACTCCCTGGCCCCCGGCTCCATCCACTTCGTGATTGGAGACCCGGCCTTCAGGGAGCTGCCCCTGCAGCCGCTGCTGGACGGCCGCTGGCACCACGTGTGTGTCATCTGGACGTCCACCCTGGGCAGGTACTGGCTGCACGTGGACCGCAGGCTCGTGGCCACCGGCTCCCGCTTCAGGGCAGGCTATGAGATCCCTGCAGGAGGGTCCCTCGTGCTGGGCCAGGAGCAAGACAGCGTGGGCGGTGGCTTTGACAGCTCTGAGGCCTTCGTGGGGAGCCTGGCAGGCCTGGGCATATGGGACCGGGCGCTGGTCCCCGGGGAGGTTGCAAAACTGGCCACCAGGAGGGAGGTCCCTGGGGGCGCCATCCTGACGCTGGAGGACGCCCAGTGGGGAGGGGGATTTGTGCAGAGGGCCAACTGCAGCTGCCTGGAGCTCTGTCCCTGAGGCCCTGGGCTGTGGGTCCCAGCAGGAGCGGCCTCAGCAGCCCTCGGCCTTCCCCGGCTGCCCTAGCACACCCTGTCCAGGGCCCCCTCCGGCCCGGGGAGGGGACAGGGCAATGTGAGAGGGAGGGAGCAAGCTGACAGGTGCGGTGGGACCGTGGGAGGACCCATGGGCTGGGACCTCATCCCAGCCTGGGGAGCACAGGACTCCGGTGGGGCCTCTCATCTGGGCGGACTTTGCCCACGGAGAGCCCCGTCTTCATGGCACCTGGGTGGCTGCGTTTGAACGGCCATGGCGCTCTCTCGAGGTGGCTTAGAAAGCAAGCGTCCCTCTGGATGATCCTTGCTGCCACGTCCCTCATGAAAAGGACTAGGAATCCATCTCCTGCCCCGAAGCCCCAGCGAATGTTGGGCGCCCCGGGGGTTCCATCAAGATGCTGAGGTGGGAGCCCACGGAGGGAGCACGCGACTCAGAAGCAAACTTGAGCGATTGCCCACAGCACTTTCAAAGCACCCTCGCTGGGGACGCTCCCCTGGGAGGTGTGTCCCATGCACAGATTGTCCGTGAATTCGCCGAGCTGTCCACCATCACCGCAGCCTAGCTCCTGTGCCCCCAGCTCTGGCGATCCCCGGACCAGCTCTCTGGGCAGATCGGCCTGTTCTGGGCGCCTGGTCCTCTGCACCCGGTGACCCAGTGGCACCATGGACCCCACGCCTCCGGTCTCTGACTTTTGTGAATAAAGCTGCTGTGAGCGTCCCCACGTGAGTCCTTGTGCAGACACGAGTTCCTGTTTCCCTTGAGCAGGGGCCTGGGGGTTGAATTTCTGGGTCGCGTGGGGAACTCATGTCTGAACTTTCAAAGAAACGGCCAAACCAGTTTGCATGCGGAGCAGCTGCCTCCCTCTTGTTCCCGCCTGGCCTCCCACACCTACATGCTGTCTGCCTGACGAGGCTCCTAAAAGAACGGGCACAGACAGATGGGGCGTTAGGTTTCAGTGTGATGAAAACAAACCCCTACGGTATCGGGGATTCTCAAGGAAGAACCAAATACGAGCTCACACAACCAGGACGGAGGCCATGAAGTAGAAGAGGGTGTTCAGGGGGTGGGGGGGACCACCCACGGGAGAGGCAGGGAATCACCCAGTTCAGAAACAGACTTGGTTCTTAGAACTCCCTCGCTTTATTTTTTTAAAGATTATTTATTTACTTATTTGACAGAGAGAGAGACAGAGAGAGATCACAAGTAGGCAGAGAGGCAGGCAGAGGGAGAGGGAGAAGCAGGCTCCCCGCTGAGCAGAGAGCCCGATGCGGGGCTCGATCCCAGGACCCTGAGACCATGACCTGAGCCGAATGCAGAGGCTTTAACCCAGGGGCCCCTATTTTTAAAAGATTTTATTTAAAAAAAAAATTTTTAAAAATATAAAAGATTTTATTTTTAACTAATCTCCACACCTGACATGGGGCTCGAACTCACGATCTCGAGATCAAGAGTCCCAAAATGCACCGACTGAGCCAGGCAGATGCCCTGAGAACTCTTCCCACTTCGCTTTTTAAGGATTTATTTCTGTATTTGTTTGGGAGAGAGCATGTATGCGCGTGTGCGCCGGGGCCTGGGGAAGGGCCGAGGGAGAAAGAAACTCTCAAGCTGACTCACCGTAGAGCACCCCATGCATGGGGGGGGGCGCCTCGATCTCACGACCCTGAGATCATGACCTGAGCGGAAATCAACGGTCAGACCTCAGACCAGGAGCTTAAGCAACAGAGCCACCCAGGAGCCCCTCCCCCGACTTCCACCCTCACCAGCCCGCCCAGCCCAGCCTCAAGGGGCTGCTTTCTGCCCTGAAGCTGCTCATTGAGGGAAGTGCTCTAAAGGACTCCCTGGTCTTCTAGGGCACTCCCATCTCTGCAGAGCTGTGGCCCCAGCCATCAGGGGCCGTCAGCCCAAAGACTCAGCGTGGCTGCCTCCCCATGAGTCAAGGTCAGAGGAGGCATTCTAGGACTGAAATCCCCCTGGGCGGCCCCACGGATGCTCCCTGAATCACTAACTTCTGCTTCCCCTTGCACTTCCCCAGGAACATGCACCTTCAGGGACCATCTCGGGCTCTTGTTTCTTGGGCGCCTGGGGCTTTTCTGGAGCTCTTGCTCAGTGCCCCCCACCCCCCCACCCCACCCCCACCCCCGCCATGAGGAGGGAGGGATGACATGCTGCTTTAGGGAAGACTGGTAACCTATTATTTCTTCAGGGACAGCAGGGTCCGCAGCATACAAAGACCACACAGGGGGTTATTTCTGGCCCCTCTCCTTCTTGTGGGTACTTATAATGCCTGGGGGGACCCAGGTTGGCCCGCCACTCATAGCAGCATTCCCCTACAAGTCCTCAGACCCTAAAGCCATGGGAATAGGGCAGAGACAGCAAGGCACGTCCACACTCGGGAAGCTTTGTGGGGAGTGGGATTCCAGGAGGGCCGAGCGGCCTGGGGAAGGGCTTGGAGTCAGGGCTGAGACAGCTTCAGGGAGGGCTCTGGTCACTGAGAATTTGATCTGGGCTCTGTCCAGCAGGACAAGGGAAGCCATGCAGGGGTTGAAGCAAGGCAATGTGAACACAAATCTCCAATGATCGGCCTTCCCCATGGGGCCAGTCTCCCCCACCCCCCCAACTTGCATTCTGAAGCATGAACCGCTTGGGATCCATCAAACCTGACCTGTGACCTGAGCCTGTTGTGTTTCCGGGTGAGGACAACGTGACCCAGAGGCACCCTTCTCATGCTACGGGGGCCGGGGCCCGGCAAGAAGCTGGGGCTGTCTCCCCTCTCCCGCGCCCGGCCTGCTCGTCCTCCAGAAGGGCCACTGGTCCCGCACAAGTGCAACCAGACACCTCATCTGTCTGACAGCGTTGGCCTTTGGGACCAGCCACAGAGATGCCGCCGACCTCCAGCAGGACCCATGGACTGCCCTCTCTTCTCTACCACGTGCTCGGCACGTCCGCCAGCCTGGACATCTTCACAGGAACCCCTCGCCCAGTCCTCTGGGTCGACACACGCCCAGCCCCAGCCCACCTAAGCTACACGGCCGGTGCACCAGGCCACAACCTGGGGGCCACTCTGGTCCATCACTCAAAAGGACAAAGCCAGATGGCACGAATGAGAAAACACCCTTCTTTGAAAGAACACTGTTCTTAGAATTTCCAAAAGAGCACGGCACAGTCATCGTGGGGAAAATTCAAAACCCTGTCCAACTTCTCTCGTTTTAGTTTTTGTTCCGATTTTGAGTTATGTGGGGGGTGGGGCTCCCGTCGCCCTCTCAACCTCAGAGCCTCTGAAACACTTCGTAAATCTCTTTCTTTTGACAAGTTTCACGCCTAAAAAACAGAAGTTGCAAGACCAACACATGGCAGGTCATACAGGTTGGACCTAGACTGACGGGGTCACCACGCGGCCACATCTGGGCCCCTCTGTCCCCACGATGGCTCAGCTGCACACATCACAGCCCATCCTCCTGCATGGGCCGCTGTCTCCTGAGCACCAGGACTTTTCCTGCAGTGACCCCAAGACAATGCTCAGCCTTGGGCAACTGGGCAATCCCCCCGCCCAGCCCCGTGCACGCCCAGGGTTTGCCAGTTGTCCCAGGCAGGCCGGAGCCCCCAAGAGCCTTCAGCAGTCCTGGCCCTTCAAGCCCGTCACAGAGGGCAGTTGAGCAGATGTCCCTCAGTCTGGGTGTGTGCAGTTCCCCCCCGGCGAGGGGAGCGGGCGCGGCAGCTTCTGCAGCAATGGCTCAGAGTCCCGGGGCTCCTGTCCCGGTCTCGGGGGGCATCCGCCGGGCTGCCAGGATTTCTTCCCCTTCCTCGTTATCAGCAACCGGCAGGGAGATGCCGAGACCGCGAACCGGGTCCGCACGGAGCGGACCTGCCCGGACGGCGGAGCACGCGCCTGCGACCGGTCATTCCTCCGGCGGCGGCCAGGTGTCCACCCGTCCTTCCTCCCGCGCCGCCACCGGCTCCGGGAGGGGCTGCCGGCCCGCCCTCCTCCCCCTTCCTCCTGTCTAGTCCGCGCGGACCTGGCTCCCCTCTCCGTCCCTGCCGCGATCCGTTCCCGGGGACCCGGTCCCCGCGGGTTACCCGAGCGGAGGCCGAGTCCCTCTCCCGCGGGGAGCGCGGGACTACAACTCCCAGAAAGCCCCCCGCGCGCACGACCCCGTGCGGCCGCCATCGTGCGTCACGTGCGCGGCCCTCGCGGGTCACGTGGCCGCGGCGCGGGTCACGAGAACAAACACCGGGTCGCCGCGCTTCCCGGGCCGGTCCGTCCGCCGCGGGCCATGGCCAACGTGTCCAAGAAGGTGTCGTGGTCCGGCCGCGACCTGGACGACGACGAGGCGGCGCCGCTGCTGCGGAGGACGGCGCGGCCCGGGGCGCCGGCCGGGGAGAGCACGCCGCTGCTGAACGGGGCCGGGCCGGCAGCCGCCCGCCAGGTGAGGCCCGTCCGCGGGGAGAGCCCCGGGCCCGCGCCTCAGTCTCCCCGCCGCCGGGGGCCGGCCTCGCCGTGGCAGGCGTGGGCCGGGCCTTCCCCGCCGCTCCCACGCGGGCCTCGGTGGCTCTGGCAGGCGGAGGGCGCTCCCTCGCCGGTGGCCCTGTGCCTGGCCGGTGCTGACCCGGCGGGGCTCCGATCGTCCCCCACCCCTACCCCCCGGGGAAGAGGAGGGGAGGAGCCGCGGACGGGTGCGGGGACGTGCCCGGGGTCGTCTTCGGCAAATGGCAGCGCTGGCCTCGGAACCTAGGCCCTGGGGTTCTGGAGTCTCGGGAGGAAGCTCGGGCCGGGTGACTGGTGGGGCTCGAGGAGCAGGCCGAGCTCACCGTGACACGGTTGTCTGAGCGCGCGCGAGCTTCCAGCTGCCGAGTTTTCTCCTGCAGTGTGGGGCTCTGTGGGCCACTCTCCTCTGCTCGATCAGTCCGGAGTGGCAGGTACTTGCACCCGGTTTTCCTTACCAGTTAAGTGAAATGAGAGCGTGTAGACAGACGCTCTGAGCAACAAGTCAGAGTGGTTGCGACACCTCAGGGACTCGGTTTTCGGCTTTGCATGCATGTATGTGTGTTGTGTTCGTTTTGGGTGAATGAGCTGTTCCTATTCCCTGCTGGGTGTTACTCTGGTTTTGGTGTTATTTTTGTTCTTATTCTGTATCCGTCCTTTAACCGTTGGAACAGCCTTTAAAAAGCAGGAAGGACGCAAGCGTCAGGCTGCTTCTGTAGGGCTTATCTCCAGGTTCCCCCAGTCCTTGGAAATGCAGCAAAGAGAGAAAGTGCAGGTCTGCTCTTGGAGTGAAATCCTGGGCTGAAATGCTCTGTGCGTCTACCCGAGAAGTGATATGAAATGGCTACTTTGGAGGGGGGCCTTAAGGGTGCTTTGTTGTTTTCTTCTTGGAACGTTATTTTTTCCCTTTAAAAGAAAGTAACCTGGAGTCTCCAAAATGGAATCGTGAAACTGGCTTGAAGGGTGGACAGGGGAAGAAACTAGAAGCATCTAGGTGAAATTTGGGTTTGTCTCAGGGCTGAATGTCTCTTCCCCCACTTTGCAATTAGACACAGGAGTTGCCTTTTCTTTCTTTCTTTTTTTTAAGAAGAGCCTTTTGAGCTCTTAAAAAAATCATTCGTTAAAAAATGTTTGCAAAAGAAAAATGTTTGCAAACTATCGCTCATTTGTGTTTACTAACACGTGACGAGTTTCTTTTAAACAATTAAAAAGTCTTTATGCACCTACTGTGTGCCTGGCTGCATGCAGTTTGCCTGGAACACAGGTGCAGAAGCAGCTTCCTTCCTACTGGCTGCAGGCTGGTGGAGAAGCACGCCTGGTGCTCTGTGAAGACAGGGGTCCCCAGGGCAGGAGAGTCCAGTCTTGGGGTCCAGTCCTGAGGAATCCAAGACCCTCAGGCGGGCAGATGGGTGGGAAAGGGTGGAGAGTGTGTTTGGGATCCTGTGTGAGTTTGGAAAGTAGATCGGAGTCTGGAGAGAGGTCAGACTTTAAGGGACAGCTGGTGGCTTTGAAATTGGCTCTCTCTCAGGGGGAGTCCTGCAGGAAGCGGAGATGTCAGTCTTCAAGGAGTGTAGCCCTCCACGTGCGGACTGGTGGCAGGTGGGAGACACTGTACCCCCGGAAGCAAGCCCGGTGGCCTTTTCTGCCTCAGGTTCCAACCCCGCAGAAAGATCAACGTGTGTGCTGCTCTGAGCAGCGCCTGTCCCCGCTGGTGGATGGCAGTCCCTCTCAGCGGCTAGTGTCGGGAACAGCACGAAAGTAACGGGCTTTGGGTTATCATTCACGAGGTGACCCCACTGGCAGCTGACAGGATTCCTTGATGCCGGCTTTCTTGTGGGGAAGGTGTGCTCTGGGCTCACGGGCCGAGTCCAGTGTTCGGCTCGGGGGGGCACCCTACTCTGCAGCAGACGGAGGCCTGGGCGCTGCTGCCAGGGGCCATCGGAACTGAAAGGACAGCCTGGACCAACAACCCCCCTCCAGGCACATCCTGGTGGCCGCCTCCCGGCCCTCTGGGGCTTGTTGCGTGATGCCCAGAGCGGGATGGTGGCAGTGTGGGCGCGAGCAGGGCCGGCCAGGCTCCCAAAGCTGCTGCTCAGGGCGGCGTGTGCCAGGTGGCTCCCCGGGCAGGCCGCTGAGTGCCCTGCGGGGAGCGGCGCGGCCGTGGGCAGGAGAGACTGCTGGCCGGCCTGAGCTCAGCCCCCGCCTGCCCGGGAGCTGGCCGTTCAGAGCCCCCTGCAGGCTGCATTCCCCTCGGCAGGCCCCCCGGGGCCCATTGTGCTGGAGCAGGGGGTCGTGGTGAGTTACTAGAGTCACTGCCGTCCTGCTGCGGGGACAAGGAGAGGGTGAGGTCAGCTGGCAGGTCATGGTCCTGTGTGTGGGCAGCGGGAAGCGGGGCATTTCAAGAGCTTCGACAGGGAATTCCGAGGCAGAAACAGAGGCTCTGGAGGTGGTGGGAAAGCTGCCATGTTGCCGAATGTAGGACACTTCCAGGGACTGCGGCTTTGGGAAGCTCCTTCTGAGACACTTTGGGGCCGGGGTGGGAGTAGGAGTCTCAGGTTAGTGTTCAGAACAGTTCTAGGGGTCTAGCTTCTCTGGGAACTGGCTTACCACTGTGGCCTGCCCTGACGCCTAGAGCCTGGGAGTGCCGGCGGCAGAGGAGGCTCGGGGCGCCCCGTCTGTCGTCCTCACCGGCCCCTGGAGCACGCCGTCTCCCTCCGAGGTGACTCTCGGCACGGGCTCAGCTCCTCTTGGAAGTCCCACCTCGCTCTCGGTCGGCCCACCCACAGCCTCACTGGTAGGGCTCAGGCTGGCTGCTGCGGCGCCGCCCTCCCTGAGGGTTCCCCAGATCTGAGTCCCTCCTCCCTTCGGTATCATCTACGCGGGGTCACCGGAGGGGGTGGGCAGACCACCGCCTGCTGCAGGGGTGTGGACTCGAGAACTGAGGAACGGGACTGGGCCAGGCCTAGACAGGGGGTCCCGGGACCCCCCACTGCACAGCTCTGGCCTCACAGACTGTCACGTTTGCGCGTACCCTGCATCCAGGCGTGTGCGTGCCTGGCCTGGGAGTCTGGCTGCTGGACCCCCCGTCCTCCGTGCTGAGCGTGCAGCCTGGCGGCTGCGGGAACACACAGCAGCCCAGCGGGACGGCACCTGGCCTTTGGCTCATTGGTGAACTCGGTTTTCCCTTGAGTGAGAACACACGGCACGTAGCACGGCGGCCAGCTGTAAGCCAGCTCGCCGGGCTGCGGGGACTCACACTGTTGTGTAACCGGCCCGCCATCCGCCCAGGGAACTGGTCGGCCTTGCACAACCGAAGACTTGCCCCATGAAACACTGAGCCCCGGCCCCTGGTGCCCACCCTTCTGCTTTCTGTCTCTGTAAACCAGCCTGTCCTGGAAATCTCGTTCTGTGGTGGGAGTGGAATCACACAGCATGTGTCTCTGCGACGGGCTGCTTTCTGTTGGCAGAACGTGCCCGGGGCCTCGTCCGTGTTGCAGCAGGCTGCAGAATCTCCTTCCTTTTCAAGGCCAGGCGACCTTCTGTTGCCCGGAGGGGCCGCGCTCGGTGTGCCCGCTCATCTGTCGGGAGGCTGGCGTCGCTCCCACCCCCCGGCTGATGTGAGTCAGGCAGGACGCACCGCGGTCGGGTCGCTGGCTCATGGGGTCATCCCGTGCTTCATTTTCCACGGAAGCACCCAGCGCCCCCCACCGCCTCTGTGCCATCGTGCACCCCTGCACACGTCCCACCCGCACCCAGGCTCACGCCCCGCCGTGGCTTGGCGGCGGGCCTCCTTGTGGTTCGGCTGCTGGTGTCGAGCATGTTTTCGGGTGCTTATCGGCGTGCACGTGTCACCGTTGGAGATGTGTCCTCAGGTCCTCTGGCCACTGTTTTTAATCGGGTTCTGTTGATTTTAGTTCTTGATGTGTGGTGGGTGTTAACTGCTTTTGGGTACGTGATTTGTGCCGCGCTCTCCCATCGTGCGGACTGCCTCTCCACGCTGCTGTCCTCTGTGACACACGCGAGTTTCTCAGTTTGATGTGGCCGTCGCATTTGCGTGTGCCTTTTTATTTTTTGTTTGTTTGTTTGTTTATTTACTTTAAAAAAAATTTTATTTATTTGACAGGCAGAGAGAGATCACAGGTAGGCAGAGAGGCAGAGAGAGGGGGAAACAGGCTCCCTGCTGAGCAGAGAGCCTGATGCGGGGCTCGATCCCAGGACCCTGAGATCATGACCTGAGCCAAAGGCAGAGGCTTTAA
The DNA here is from genome assembly GCA_028646535.1 of Procyon lotor. Lineage (NCBI taxonomy): Eukaryota > Metazoa > Chordata > Mammalia > Carnivora > Procyonidae > Procyon > Procyon lotor. Next base: position 710,755 of record CM053621.1, on the reverse strand, counting down.
CCCACTGAGCCACCCAGGCGCCCTAGACTCTTCTTTCTTTTGAAGATTTTATTTATTAGAAAAAGAGAGCAGGGGCAGAGGAAGAAGCAGGCTCCCTGCAGGGAGCCCCATGTGAGACTCGATCCCAGGATCCTGGGATCGTGACCTGAGCGGAAGGCAGAGGCTTCGTGGACTGAGCCCCCCAGGCGCCCCGACCAGACCATTCTTGTCACACCTCTCCCGGGGCTGCAGCGTGACTCTTGGAAACTGCAGAAGTGAGAGGAGATGTGTGCTGGGCCCCGACTTTGGGCCCCTTTGCGGAGGGTGATGCCCCGTGTAACCGAGCTTCTTTCCTGATCAGTGGGGGGACCAGGTAGAAGCAGCCAGACTGCCTTCGTCTGCACTTCCGTCTGCTGGGTCGGGCGGTGCATCCCGTCTCCTGGGCCTCTCACAGTCTCCATGCGGCCTGGCCTTGCTCGGCGGGGTCTGTCCATCTGGGCACCCCTCTGCCTGGCCGGCCTGCATGTACGGACACATCCCCCGGGGACCTGCATTTGGTGTTGTTGTGGCCAGGCTGGCAGCCGGCTGGTGGCCCAGACCCCTCCTGCTCACATGTGTCCTGTCTGTGGAGCGTAGGCTGTATTTGGCTCGAGAATGGGGGTCCCTTGCTGGGCCAGCACGGTGGCCAGCGGGGCTAGCCCTCCTGGATTCGGCAGTTTGGGGGGCATTGTCGGTGTTGTTGAAGAGAAACGGGGGTTTCTCTCTGGCACCGCCCGGCCACCAGTGCTCAGTGCACGCGTGTGCAGGGGGCCCAGCTGTGCACAGGGTGCACAGTGATCCTCGTGTGCACACGCAGCTCGGAAGCCCCCCTGCTGTGGGTGAGCATGTGCAGCCCAAGCCCTCGGCCTGCGCTCTCTGGAGGCGCCTGGCTCTGCGCAGTCAGTACGTCCGGCACAGCAAGAGGTTAGGGCGAGGGCCCCTGGAGCAGCGTGCGGAGATGGAGGTGCTGCCCTCTTGGGGCTCCTGTGGGCTGGGCTCCCCTGGGCAGCGCTCCCGTGGGCTGTGGGGCAGCACGTGCCCATGGGACGGTTCCCAGCGGGGAGAGCAGCACTTCGGGGTGCAGCACGAGCTGATTGCTGAGCTGCTGGCCATGCGGCAGGAGGCCAGTCACCTCTCTGCCAACCTCACGCACCTGCAGCCTAGAGCTGAGAACCGGGCACCGGGCAGGGCTGCGGGGTAAACGGCAGGGTGCCCGGCTCCACCTGTGCTGCCGAGAAACCCCAGGCCGGGACGTGCTGACCCTGATACGTGCTTCTCGGAAATGCCTACGTGCCGGCGCCTGTGTTCTTCTTCCCAGGCCTCTGCCATGCGGTGTGCCTGAGGACAGTCGTGTGCCTGCTTGTGTCCCCAGGGGCTGATGACAGTGGGGCCGCGTGTCTGGAGGGCCTGCCTGGAGGCCGCCGGAGCCCCTCAGTCTCATGATGAGGGTTCACGGGAGGCAGGGGGGGCAGGGGAGCCTGGAGGACACTGGCATGGGCGTCCTGCAGCCCTCCGTCCCCGGGGCTGTGGGGTGAAGAAGGCCTGGGCTCGGCAGAGGCTGCACCTCTCTGGGGTCCAGCTCTGGCTGCACGGGCGGTGACTGAGCACCCCGCCATTTCTCTTATGCTTCCAGTCACCACGTTCAGCATTTTTCCGGATCGGACAGATGAGCAACGTGGAGCTGGATGATGAGCTGCTCAATCCGGTGAGTAGTGGACTGCTTCCCACTGAGCAGCTCTCCGCGCCCGCCCGGCCCCAGGAAGGCCGCAGCCTGCGCTCATTGGGGTGCTGAGCAGAGTGCGGGGTGTAAACATCCAACAGGAAGGTGATGGA